>LR749520.1:1388869-1531999 GCA_902729485.2 Mus minutoides
ATGCTGGGATATGAACCTAAACCATTATTCCTTATTACTATGATTTGCATTTCCTTGATTGCTTGTAAGGATAAACATCTTTGCAATTGTTTGTTTACCACTTGGATTTCTCTTGTGAAGTTTCTGTTGATAGTACTGATTTATTTTTCTAGGAGACTATCTGTCATTTCTGTTAGATTGATGGGGATTCTTCATATGTACTGGAGGTGAACGTTTTGTTTATTGTGAATGTTAACGATATCCTCATGGCTTACTTTCACAGTCTCTTCTTTGTGTTGTCTCTAGTTGAACGGAGTATTTGAACTTCAGTGTAGTTATCAAACATTTTGTGATTCATTCTTTTTTGTGTTTTATTTAGAAAAAAAATCCTTTTCTCCTCCCAAATCATGAATTTACTCATATTTTATGAGAAATTTTATAGATTTCCTAGTCACTTTTAGGCCCAGAATTCACCCAGAGTTGATTTCTTTCAGAGCTTTCAACCTCATTTGTTAAAATCAATTTCCGCTCTCTACTACTGAGCCACAAATCTAATATGTGCGTGTGATTCTGGATCTTTGTTCTGTCCCTGTCACATTGTCTCAGTTACTGTGCCTGTACAGCAAGGTCTTCACCAGTGTGACAGCTAGTAAACCCACATACTCGCAACATAGTATTCTTAAATCTATAAAGTAAAACACGTGGGATTTAAAACAACGTGTAGGATCATATATCCAGAACATACTAAGAACTTCAAAACTCATTCCATTTGATAGAAAAACCAAGTCAAGTGAAAATAAACAAGCTGATTTGAAAAGGAGACAGTAGATCTAAATAGACGTCCTTAAAAGAAACGACAGAAGACATATGCCAAAAAGCACTTGACAGCACACTCAGATGGCTGATCACCAGGAAAATGCCACTCAAAGCCACAGTGAAATGTCATTTCACCCCAGGAAGAACGGCTGAAGTAAAAAATGCTAGAGACAACAATGTGCTGGTGAGAATTCGAAGAAGAAAAAGGAGCCCTTACAAGGTGTGTGTGTGTGAGAGTGTGTGTGTGTAAAATTAGTTTGCCCTTTGTGGAAATGACTATAGAGACTCCTCTAAAAGAAATCCCTTTACTAGATATGTATCCAGAGGGAGTGAAGTCAGGGGGCTGAGGAGTCAGCTTCATGCTCCTGCTTACTGCAGAATTACTCACACAGCTAAGAAATAAAAACAGCCAAAGCATCCATCAGCTGATGAATGGAAAGAGAAACATGCCCTGCGTGGTGGCCCATGCCTTGATCCCAGTGCTTGGGAGCACAGGCAGATCTCTGTGAGTTCAAGTCCAGCCAGAGCTACATAGTAACACTATCTGAAAAACCAAACAAATCATGATGCCGATTCAGAATGAAGTACTCAGCCGGGCATGGTGGTGTACGCCTTTAATCCCAGCACTCGGGAGGCAGAGGCAGGCGGATTTCAGAGTTCGAGGCCAGCCTGGTCTACAAAGTGAGTTCCAGGACAGCCAGGGCTAAACAGAGAAACCCTGTCTTGAAAAAACAAAACAAAACAAAAAAAACCAACAACAACAAAAAAAAACCAGAATGAAGTACTCTACTGTCCCGCAGAGGATGAAGTCCTGTCATGTGAACACATGGATGAAGTCCTGTCAATCACAGGGACTAAGTAGTAAGGAAGTAGCCCCTGTGCTGTCAGGGGTGATGGGCGTGACCCGTGATGTGATTCCACTGAGACGGAGCGCCGGCTCTGCTAGCATTACCAGGATACTGGGTAAACTGCAAGCTAAGAGCCTCTATTTTATAGCATCAAGTGGGCTGTTCTTAAGCCCCCCCCCCCGACCTTCTCTGTGTGCGTGTGCGAGTGTGCAAGTGCTGTATTTGAGACAAGGTCTCATGTAACCTTGGTCTGCCTGGAACTTACTATCATGTAGTCTGGAATTCACCATGTTAGCCCAAGCTTGCTTTGAACTCTCAGCAATCCTCCTCTCTCATCAGCCTTCTGGGTTCTTGATTATTGGTACATAGACACTCAAGTGTACATACACATATATTTCAAAATTAATATTTATTGTTTTTTAAATATTTATTTATTGTGGGGTGTGCGCATGTGCACGCCCACACCTGATGACCTGAGTACTGATCCTAGGTCCCATGGGGTTGGGAAAGACAGCTGACTCCCCCAACTTGTCCTCTAACCTCCACAAGTGTGTTGTCGAATGCACACAATAAGTAATAAAAATCTGAATTACGTTGTAGAAATGTTATTTCAAAATTCTATCCATAGAATTTTTGCATAGAAAGTTCACATGGCAACACTGCCTTTTAATGCTGGCACTTGGGAGGCAGAGGTAGGTGGATCTCCATGAGTTTAAAGCCAGCCTGGTGTACAAAGTGGGTTTCGGGTGAACCAGGGCTACACAGTGAGATGCTGTCTCAGTAACTAAATAAAAAGAAAATAAATGTTAAAGTTCCATGATTATAAAAACACGCATATACTAATATTGTTACTATGATGATGGCACTGAGTTTCTATTTTTCTTTTTGTTTCATATTTTATTAAACTAAAAAAGGAGTAGGTGTGGTGGTAAATGCTTGTAATTCCAGTTATTCTGGAGAATGAACTGGGAGGATCCTGAGTTCAGTGCCAGCCTGGAGACATAGTGAGACTCCTACCCCTAAGTAAATAAATAAATGAACAAAATAAATAAATAATAAGGCTGGTGCAATGGCTCAGGGGGTAACGGTGCTGGCTGCCAAGCCAGCTGAGTTCCATTCCCAGAACCCACAAGGTGGAAAGAGAGAACCAACTCCTGCAAGTTTTCCTCTGACCACACTTGAGCTCACACACACACATACACCTACCTTCTTTAAAAAAATTAACAATGAATAGATACAACTTTTTTCTTTCTGGATTCATTTTCTTCTCTAGGAAGTTTTTGTTGTCCTAGTAATATATGTATTTCTGTATTTTATTTTTAACTTAGTTGTCTAAAACAAAAAAAGGAAAAAAAATCCCACCAAAAATGAAAGTCAGATGTGGAGGTGCATATGATCAAGGTCATCTTGACTATGCCAGACTCTGTCTTAAAATACCCAAAGTAAATAAAACTAAAGACAAACACATGAAACCAAACAGCACCCTACCGTATAGCCTTGCCTGTCTGGCCTGGAACTTCCTATGTAGACCAGGCTGGCCTTGAACTCTCAGGATTGGGCTGCCTCTGCCTCCTGAGTGCTGGGATTAAAGGTGTGTGCCACCACACATTGCTTTAGCAACAGGCGGTACATGTGGCATAGGATTGGGAAGAAACAAGTTAAACCTCACTTCTGCTTGCCGATGCCCATTGACCCTCAGAGGCAGCTATGAGTGTTGGCTGTTTTTAAATATTCGTGACAGATTGCTGGTTGCCCTTCATCTTCCCCCAGATTCCAGTCAATCGTGTTCATTTAACAATGCATATCGGACCCTATTCCATTTTGGTATACATGGATCGGTTCCGAGTTGTGTTCTATTGTATATTTAAATTTTTTGTGCGGTAGCTATATGTCTCTTGGTTACTTTTTGATTGCTGTGAAGAGCCTCCATGATTGAGGCAATTTATAAAAGAAAGCATTTGATTGGGGGAGACTCTGATCATCATGGCAGAGAGCACGGCAACAGGCAGACAGGCATGGTGCTGGAGCAATAGCTGAGAACTTAGATGTTGAGACAACCACCATAAGGGAGAGATACAGAGACAGAGAGATGTTAAGAACACTAATTGGGAATAGAGTTGGCTTTGAAACCTCAAAACACACCCTGAGTGATAAGCCATATCTAACATGGGCACATCCCTAATTCTCCCCAAACAGTTCCACTAGCCAGGGACCACATATTTACATATATGAGCTTATTGAGGCCATTGTCATTCAAACCACCACAGTATTTTGCAAATGTTTTCATCTTTATTAGTCTAAAGGATAACACTTTATATATCTCACTTATTTTGCATTTATCATGTTAAGAATGAGATTGATGGGGGCTGGAGAGATGGCTCAGCGGTTAAGAGCACTGACTGCTCTTCCAGAGGTCCTGAGTTCAATTCCCAGCAACCACATGGTGGCTCACAAGCATCTGCAATGGGATCTGATGCCCTCTTCTGGTGTGTCTGAAGACATCAATCAACAGTGTACTCACATACATACAATAAATAAATCTTTAAAAAAAAAAAAAAAAAAAAAAAAAAAGAATGAGATTGATGATTTACATTATTAAAAGCCACACATTCCTTCTCTGTGTGATTTCTTCTACCTTTGCCCATTATTCTACAGGGTTATGCATTGCTTATTGATTTGGAAGAGCTTTGTGCATTTAAGGAGATTAACCTTTTTACCATTGACATATATTAGAAATGTATTTTCCCAGTATGCTAGTTTTCTTATCATTAAAAAATATTTATTTTTATTATGTGTGTGTGCATCACATGTGCACGGGAGCCCTCAGAGGCCGGAAGAGGGAGTTGGCTGTCCAGGAGCTGGAGCTACAGGTGGTTGTTAGTCTCCTGGAGTGAGTGCTGAGAACATAACTTGCGTTTTGTGGACGAGCTGCAAGTGCTCTTACCTGCTGGGCCATTTCTCTGTCCCCATGGTTTTGCTTTTTACTCTATTGAATTTATCAGATTTTTTTCTGGAGTTTTTTTTTTTTTTTTTTTTTTCATAGCTTTAAGGGGTTTGTTATTTGTTTGGTGTGTGTGTGTGTGTGTGTGTGTGTGTGTGTGTGTGTGTGATGCATCAGAAGGTCATTCTCACTTCAAGGTTTAAAAAAATATATTTTCCAAAGCCAGGCATGATGATTTTAAAATCCCAGCCTTGGGAGGCTCACTCATGTGAATTGTCATAAGGTTTGAGGCCTGGTTGAACTACCTAGTGAGTTGTATGTAGGCCAGCCAAGATTATATAAAGAAACCCTGTCTGAAAAACAACCAACCAAATAGGGCTAGTGTCTTAGTAACTCTCCTATTGCTGTGATAAGACAACGGACCAAGGCAATTTATAGAGGTAAAGAACTTATTTGGGGCTGACAGTGTCAGATGGTTAGAGTCCATGATCATCAAGGCGAGGAGCTTGGTGGTAGGCAGGCAGGCATGGCTGAAGCTGTAGCCATCTTGATCTACAAGCATGAGGAAGAAAGAGAAAATCTAGCTGGGAATAATGTAGGCTTTTGAAACCTCAAAGCCTGTCCCTGATCCACCTCCTCCAACAAGGCCACACCTCCCAATCCTTCCCAACAATTCTGGCAACTAGGGAACAAGTGTTCAAATATAGGAGCCTATGGGGGCCATTCTCATTCAAGCCGCTGCAGCTAGAGAGGTAACTCAGTGGGAAACGCTTGATGTGCTTGCTGTGCAGGCACAGTGACTTGAGTTCAGATCCCCATCATCTATGTAAGAGTGGACACTGCTGTAATCCCAGCCCTGGGAAATAGAGACAGCAGGATCCCATAGGCTTAGGAGTCAGCTGGCCTACCAAGTCAGTGAGCTCTCGGTTCAGTGAGACCCCTGGAATTTTCTTTCATGTAAGATTGGGATTAAAAACAATCTCCCCTAGATGGCTCCTTAATTGTTTGTAAGATTCATGCAAACCTTTAATCCCAGCACTTGGGAGGCAGAGGCAGGTGGATTTCTGTGATTTCCAGGCCAGCCTGATCTGCTAACGATTTCCAGGCCAGCTGAACTACATAGTAAGGCTCTGGTCCTTGAAAAGCAAAAACAAAACAGATTTAGTTTTTTTTTTTTTTTTAAGATTTATTTATTATTATATCTAAGTACGCTGTAGGTGTCTTCAGACACACCAGAAGAGGGCATCAGATCTCATTATGGTTGTGAGCCACCATGTGGTTGCTGGGATTTGAACTCAGGACCTTCAGAAGAGCAGTCAGTGCTCTTAACCACTGAACCATCTCTCTAGCCCAGATTTAGGGTTGTTTTTTGTTTGTTTGTTTGTTTGTTTGTTTTTGTTTTTTGGTTTTCGAGACAGGGTTTTTCTGTGTATCCCTGGATGTCCTGGAACTTGCTTTGTAGTCCAGGCTGGGCTGGAACTCAGATCTGCCTGTCTCTGCCTCCTGAGTGCTGGGATTAAAGGTGTGCACCAAAATAAAACCTTATTTTGAGTTTGTCTTTAAACTATAAAATAAAATATTTAAAAGTAAAGGGAGAGGAACAGTATCACAATCCAGAAGAAAAGTAACTGCTTGATGCTTCTTACAATACTCCAGGTGGCTTCCCCTGTGCATTTTAAATGTATTATGTAATAAACATTCAATAAGTTCTACCTTCCTCACTCTGAGGCAAGGTCTCATATACCCAAGTGGAACCTTGGACTTTCTATGTATTATTGTCCAGAATGAGCCTGAACTTCTCCCAGGCGGGGCACTGCAGGCGGGCACTGCAGGCGGGCACTGCAGGCGGGCACTGCAGGCCAGGTTCATGTGATACTGAGGATGAAACAGAACTTCATCTGAGCTGGGCAAGCACTGGGACACCTGAGCTAAATCCCCGGCACCATGCTCCTTTTTTTTGTATAGTTTTGTGAATTTGGACAAAAGCATAGAGTTGTATGTTATTAAAACCTTTTTGGGGGCTGGTGAGATGGCTCAGCGGGTAAGAGCACCCGACTGCTCTTCCAAAGGTGATAAGTTCAAATCCCAGCATCCACATGGTGGCTCACAACCATCCATAACGAGATCTGGCGCCCTCTTCTGGAGCTGTCTGAAGACAGCTACAGTGTACTCACATATAATAAATAAAATAAATCTTAAAAAAAAAAAAGTTGATCAAAAAAAAAACCTTTTTTTATAAAAGGTATAGTACTAGGGAGAGGAGATATGGAATGAGGAACAGTCAGAGGGTGGAGGGCTGGGATGGGGATAAAGACTGGACTGTAAAAAAAAAAAGGTTAAAGAATTAAAAATAAAAAAGGAACTAGGTGGCCTCAGCAATGGCCTCTTTAGCAATGGCCAAGATTAAGGTTTGGGACCTGTGTGGCAAGGAGGAGGAACTGTTGAAACAACTGGACAATATGAAGGTGGAATTGTCCCAGCTTAATGTCACCTAAGTGACAGGGTGTGCCGTGTCCAAACTCTCCAAGATATGAGTTGTATGCAAATCCATCACCGGAGTCCTCAACTGTCACTAATGAAACTCAAAAAGAAAACCTCAGGAAAGTCTAGAAGGGCAAGAAGTACAAACCTCTGGGCCTGCGACCCAAGAAGACGAGAGCCATGGCCGCCGGCTCACCAAACACAAAGAGAAGCTGAAGACCAAGCTGCAGCAGCCAAAGGAGTGGCTGTACCCACTGCGCAAGTACGCAGTCACAGCCTGAGATGACAACCACATAAAGTACAAGACTGACAAAAAAAATATATAATTTCTTTAAAAAGTATAGTATTGTGTAAGTAACTAGTCACCATATTCAAGATAGAGACTAGTTCCATCTTTTAAAACAAATTTTATTGCACTTTGTGTGTGTGTGTTTGAATGTGTGCACGTGTCTCATATGCCATGGTGGACATGTGGCAATCAGATGACGACTTAAGGGAGTTGGTTCTATCCTTTTGCTCAGAACTGAATCTCAGCTTGTCAGTCTGGGTGGCCAGCCAGCTCCTTTACCTACTGAGCCATCTCACTGGCTCCTCATCTTCACTTAAGCAGACAGCCCCCAATTTATGGTGGTTCGACTTAAACAATTTTTTTTGTCTTCATTTAATTCTTTTTGCATTAGATAGAAATCATGCCACTACTTTTACATTTGGATTCTCTCCCAGACCAGCAATATGAGTTCTAATTTCTCTCTCTGGATGCTGGGTGGCAGCCATCAGCCACAGCTCCCACTCAGTCCCTTGATCACGTGGGGAAGTAGCCAACATGCTCCCCACAGCATCCTGGGTTGTTAAATCTGACTGCTCAGTAGTCCAAGAGTTCCGAATGCACTTGCTTCTTAGGCTGCCTTCCCTTCGTGATGTGTTAGTGGGGACATGTCCTCCTTACACGTCAAGACACATTGCACAGCCCTCTCACAGTGGCCTCCCACTTAAACCCACCAGCTCAGAATTCCCAGGACGGGGTCCTCCCTCTAGGTGATTGAGGTTCCCAAATGATTGTGACTTGCACCAGAGGAGACGCTGTTTCCTGAGGACATTGCTTCATAACTGGCAGCGATTCTTGGAACCTTGGAGTATTCTTGGAGCTGTGAAGCCTAAGACTAGGCTCGGACTGGTAATGAGTACAGCTAGTCCTTCTCCAGGACATAGTACCTGATAGGTGCTATGCCAAACACATAGACTATGTACTATTTCTCGCTCTGCCCAGGGTTGCACAAGGTAGATTTGTTGTCCTCATTTTACAGATGAGGAGACTGAGGCTAGAGATAATGCACTTTGTTCAAGACCACACAGCCAGGGTATGGTGGCCCAGGCAGACTAATGACAGTGTCCATACTCCTTACCCTGTACTGTATCGTGACCTCTCCACCGAAAGAGTGGTGCCCCACTAGTCGGAGGCACAGTTATACAAAATGGCTCTCACATCCTCAGAAGATTCTCCTAGTACAACCTGCCTAGAGTGTTGGTGTTCCCAAAGTAGAGGTGATTTTAGAGGGGCCATGCGGGCAGAAAGCAGAGCACACTGGGCTCCTGGGGTGAGCAAGTCGAGACCTAGGCTGGGTTGGGGCTCTGGGAGACGACTGTGTTTCTGTGCTGACAGCATCTTTCCTCCCTCTGCACTGGACAGAGCCTCCTCTGTTTCTCTCCATCTGACCTGTTTCCTCCTCTGGCTCTCGAGTTCCTGGCTCCTCTGAGTACCTCTTCTTAAGCCCCCACCTCTTCTCTCTCTGCCTCAGCTTGGTAAGAGTGAAAAGGGGCTCTTGGGGCTGGGCGTGGGGAAACATCTCTTGGTTCTGGTGAATGGGTCCCACAACCCTTCTGGGTTAGAAGAGAGAGGCCCACAGAAGGGTTTAGAAAGCACCCTGAAGAGACAGTCCCAACCTGATATTCTCAGTCAGGGGCCCTACCGCTTTCAAAAAGTGGGGCATTCAAAAGTGGCAGCTGTTTTTAAGACTGTTAACTGAACTATTATGGGGATACACATTAGTGAATGAACCGCACGTTTGACTTGCACAAAGTGAAAGCACTTGTGTAACCAACCTCTGACCAAGCTCTAGACAGTGTTGGGCCTGGAGATGGCTCAGCAGGTAAGAGCACTTATTGCTCTTGCAGAGGACCCTGTTTGAATCCCCGCACCCACATGTAGCTCACAACCATCTGTAGCTGCATTTCCAGGAGATCCAATACCCTCACTGACCTCTGAGGACAGCAGACATATACATGGTATATACCTGCAGACAAAACATCCTCACATAAAATATAGAAATATCACAAAATTATGTTTGAAAGAGCTAGACTACGACCTCCTCTTCCAACCCTTTTAGTTGACATCCCTGGAGTTGGGGTTGCATATTTTTGGTTGTCAAAATGACTTCAGGGTTCTGTTGGTATTTAGAGAGCAGGGTCTAGTGGTGCTAAATGTCCTATAATGCATAAGGCAACCCCGCAGCACAAAGGCTGTCCTGTCCCAAAAAGGTATGGCAAAGGCTTAGGGGCAGGGATTACAACTGTATCAGTGGGGCAGTTAGGAGGGGGTCTTTGCCACAATGTCCCCTACTATCACCATTTCACAGGCCTCCGAAATGCCCCCCGCTGCTGGGCAGTGATCCAGCCCCTGCTGTGTGCTGTCTACATGCCCAAGTGTGAGAATGACCGAGTGGAGTTGCCCAGCCGCACCCTCTGCCAGGCCACCCGAGGCCCCTGTGCCATTGTGGAGCGGGAGCGAGGGTGGCCTGACTTTCTGCGTTGCACACCGGACCACTTCCCTGAAGGCTGCCCAGTAAGTGCCCTATGGGGCAAGAGAGGGTAGTCTAGCTTTGAAACAGAGCAGCACTGTACTGGATGCTGGGGAGCCAGAGATGTCTCTCCTAGGAGACCCTGCGTCTGCAGACACAGGGCCGATGAACCATGCATCCAAGCTGTAACCCACAGTCTGGGTCTCTGTGGAGGCTTCTCTGTTGACCTGATGGAGCATGGTTGTTAAATAATTTTTGGATACTTGCTTATAGGGTTGTGAGTGACAGGAGCCTGTCTTGAGAGATCTCTGTCACATGTAGAAGTCAGAGCATATACACATGAAGCACCAGAAGCAGGAAGACAGAGGGGTGTAAGGCAGTGCCTGTTGGCAGAGGGCATCTATAGGGATAACAGAATGATAGTGATACTGATTATCATTTACTACATACAAATACCATTATGAGAACTTTAGTCCTTTTAGTAATCTAATCCTTAGGCCCTGTGAGGTAGGGGCTACTCTCTCAGTTGAGAAAAATGAAATAGTCAAATAATTTGTCCAAGGATGTAGAGCCATTGAGCAGCAGTGGGCCTCCAGCCAGCATATCTGCTCTTGCCCGGTTTCCCAGACACCCTTAACCCTGATTTACCTCTCCCTGTGCTATTTTCTTTTTCCTCTCCCGTGTCAGAACGAGGTACAAAACATCAAGTTCAACAGTTCAGGCCAATGTGAAGCACCCTTGGTGCGGACAGACAACCCCAAGAGCTGGTACGAGGATGTGGAGGGCTGTGGGATCCAGTGTCAGAACCCCCTGTTCACCGAGGCCGAGCACCAGGACATGCACAGCTACATCGCAGCCTTCGGGGCGGTCACCGGCCTCTGCACGCTTTTCACACTGGTGAGCAGCGCTTTAAGGACAAGGGCACAGGATTGACAGCCCAAGGAGCAGGGACTCTAAAATGAAGTGGCTTGGTAGGGGACCCACGGAAGCTTATGAGGGGGGGGTCTTGGGTTCAGATCGAGGCATCTGCAGCAGAACAGACCCTAACTTCACTGCATGGCCGCTTCTCCCTTTAGGCCACCTTTGTGGCTGACTGGCGGAACTCCAATCGCTACCCTGCGGTTATTCTCTTCTATGTCAATGCGTGTTTTTTCGTGGGCAGCATTGGCTGGCTGGCCCAGTTCATGGATGGTGCCCGCCGAGAGATTGTTTGCAGAGCAGATGGCACCATGAGGTTTGGGGAGCCCACGTAAGTATCTTGGGGACCCAGAGGTGTGGATGGGAGGAGAAAGACTGTAACGTACATTTTCCTCAGCTGGAAGGGGTTGGACTTGAAGGCTGCCATAATGGGTAGGATTTAGCATTGCCCTGTTGTGTTCAGTGTTGGGACTTGAGAGTCTTCAGAGATGATGTACCCTACAGCCTCTTCACATCCGACCTGTGTCCCAGCTCCTGGGGACTCTCCACATTTTAGTAGACTAGGACCTGGGGACAGGGTGGCTTGACCGGTAAGGAAGGATACAAAGTGGCTCTCCAAGTGACACCCCACATCTTCACAGCTCCAGCGAGACCCTGTCCTGTGTCATCATCTTTGTCATCGTGTACTATGCCTTGATGGCTGGAGTAGTCTGGTTCGTGGTCCTCACCTACGCCTGGCACACCTCCTTCAAAGCCCTGGGCACCACCTACCAGCCTCTCTCAGGCAAGACATCGTATTTCCACCTGCTCACATGGTCGCTCCCCTTTGTCCTCACGGTGGCAATCCTCGCTGTGGCTCAGGTATGGTGGCTGGGGGCTGGGGGAATGGGAGCTTGGGGGGAAAGGGCCACACTTAACTATCCCTTCCACACCTTCCCGCTACAGGTAGATGGAGACTCCGTGAGTGGCATCTGTTTTGTAGGCTATAAGAACTATCGGTACCGTGCTGGCTTTGTCCTGGCCCCAATTGGCCTGGTGCTTATTGTGGGAGGCTACTTCCTCATTCGAGGTGAGTGACTTAGCCAGGGCCAGCCAGGTAACATAGTACTTCCCTGCTCTGTGGAAGTAGGGATGGGAGCTTCCAGCTCCACTGCCTTCCTCTGATACCTTCCCAAACCTTGGTGCAATATAGAAGATCACCCTATAGGCAGGACAGCACTTTTATGAGGACAGAGAAATGTACCTTTTCCTCCAAAGCCACGACCAAGGTTCTTGGCTTTTTTGAGGGGAACTTGGCTAGATTCCAGACGCTCTTTCTTATCCCTTGTCAGGATGCACTTGCATGGTGGATGCCCCGGGACACCTAGCGGGCCCACACAGAGCATCTTGGGGCTATTGCTTATGTCTGTTCACACAAGTTTTATATATACTGTCATATTTTTGGAGCTTGGTTTCAAGTCGTGCCAACCCCTAACATACACAAACAGTTTTCATAACATATACAGATTTACTGGGCCCTAATTTCCCTGTCTCAATCTGCCACCCCATGATTTGCCTTGGTTTCTAGCTCCTTTTGCTTGGTTTTCTTTGTCAGTTTCGCTTTCCTCCCACTGAACTGTCAACCTTCTGTTCAGCCTTCTTTCCTGCCTTTCTGCCAGAGCATCTGAGCCTCTGGTGTACAGTTTGCATCTGCGCCTCCCAGACGGTAACCGGTAGCCATGGATGTTGAAACGAGGCCAAACTGAGATGCTTAAGTGTAAAAAACATGGTGTGTTTGAGACTTAGCATGAAGAAGAGAAAGAAAAATACGAATATAAATTAATCACTAATAGTTTGTTGTATGGAATACAGAGGTGGTTCTATTTGTGATGGATTTGGTTTATAAAATACAGTAAAATTATATAGTTGGGTTTTTTTTGTTTTTTGTTTTGTTTTGTTTTTTTGTTTTTCTTTTTTTTTTCTTTTTTTTCTTTTTTTGGTTTTTCGAGACAAGGTTTCTCTGTATAGCCCTGGCTGTCCTGGAACTCACTTTGTAGACCAGGCTGGCCTCGAACTCAGAAATCCACCTGCCTCTGCCTCCCAAGTTCTAGGATTAAAGGCATGCGCCACCACTGCCCGGCTGATTATATAGTCTTTTAAATGTGGCTACTAGAAAGTTTGAGATTTTTTTTTATATGTCATACAATGTATTTCTATTGGGCAATACTATTGTTGATTCTGTTTCACGCTTTTACCATCAGAATAGCTTTGACCTGGTTTTCTTTGTCCTTGACTGTTGTCTAGGCTCTGTCCCAGTTACCACAGTCCATAGCACATTTGCTAATAGCTGTTCTCTCATCTCTGGTTCCCCAAGCTTTATGTAATTAGCCATAGGAATCCAACGCCATGGGGCCTCCCTCCCTGCACCTCCCATCCCTCAGGAGAGAGTCTTCTGTCCTGCTAATGCCTCAATTCTCTGTCTGTTTAGGGGTCATGACTCTGTTCTCCATCAAGAGCAATCACCCTGGACTTCTGAGTGAGAAGGCAGCCAGCAAGATCAACGAGACCATGCTGCGCCTGGGTGAGTGGTGCCCAGTGGACTCTGAACATCTCAATACTGAACTCTGCTGAGGCCTCCAGGATGCAGAAAGACAGTGCGGAGAGTTAAATATTCAGGGACAGAGCCAAGGTGTAGTGATAGTGGAGGATAGTGGAGTGATAGTTCTTACCCTCTGAGAAGGGGAAGAACGCAGGTTAATGCCAGGACTGCTACCACAGGCCCCTTGCCCTCCCTGTGGCCTCCCATAGTTGCCTACAGGACCTTCTGGATTTATTTTGGAGGATGCGGTTTCTGACCTGAGCCCAGCATGTCGTCACCCTGGACACAGCTGCCCTCCCCTGGTGCTGCTACCCTGTCTGTTCTGGTAACGATCCTGCCCCTGAACTCCACAGGCATTTTTGGCTTCCTGGCCTTTGGCTTTGTGCTCATCACCTTCAGCTGCCACTTCTATGACTTCTTCAACCAGGCCGAGTGGGAGCGTAGCTTCCGGGACTATGTGCTGTGAGTGAGGGCTCCCCACCCGCACCCCCCACCCCACCCCCCGCCCCCGGGCTTGGCTGTGGGCGTGGTCGGGACTGGAGCTCCAGTATATAATGCAGCATTGCATCTGCTTGTGGTCTTCCACCGTCCTGCCTCAGATACGAATAGCTTCCGAAATGCTGTTCAACTCCACATGTCTGTCTGTACCCCTGGGCAGGATGTCTATCTGTATGCCTTCTACCATCGGTGGCTCTCCCCGAGTCACTGCACAGGAGCAGGCCCTTGGACGGATCAGCAACCTGGCCAAGTTTGCCGGTTTTGCTTGGGTGTTTCTGGATCTCAGTAAAGGGCACCTGAGTCATCTCCACTGCTAAAAGGGTGCCTGCTGCTACTGGGGGTCATGGTTAAAACTTCCCTTAAAAGGGAGACACTGGCTGGAGAGATGGCTCTGTTTTTAGGAGTGCTTGTTACTCTGCTATAGGATCCAAGGTCAGTTCCCAGCATTTACACCTTGGTAGTTCCCAAATGCCTGTAACTCCAGCTCCAGGGATCCTATACCCTCTCCTGGACTCTGCAAGCACCTGGACATAAGTGGCACACACACACACACACATACACACACACACACACACACACACACACACACACACACAAATATAAATACATCTCTGACTGCTTTGGTTCATTCTTTTTTTTTTTTTTTTTTTGTTTTTTGAGACAGGGTTTCTCTGTATAGCCCTGGCTGTCCTGGAACTCACTTTGTAGACCAGGCTGGCCTCGAACTCAGAAATCCACCTACCTCTGCCTCCCAAGTGCTGGGATTAAAGGCGTGCGCCACCACGCCCCCGGCTTTTTGGTTCATTCTTAAGTTTCCCCCTTTCAGTCTAGGAAGCTGTTACCGCGGTGTTGCTGGATTCTTGTCCCCAAAGCTCGATGTGAGACTCAGACAGCAGTGGTTTCATAAAAGCTCTCTAGATGATTCCAAAGCATGCTGCTGGGGCCTAGTGGTACAGCTCAGTGGTAGAGCCTAGCATGTGTGGGTTCCACCTCCAGCACCCGCTCCATGAGAATCACTCAGTGGGGCTCAGCTCTCTCCTACACGGATTCACATTTGGGTGCCTTCTTACTGGATCCTGATAGCCTTAGCTGTTGACCGTTCCTCATCATAGATGCCAAGCCAATGTGACCATCGGGCTGCCTACCAAGAAGCCCATTCCTGACTGTGAGATCAAGAACCGGCCCAGCCTCCTGGTGGAGAAGATCAATCTATTTGCCATGTTTGGCACTGGCATTGCCATGAGCACCTGGGTCTGGACCAAGGCCACCCTGCTCATCTGGAGGCGCACCTGGTGCAGGTGGGGTCAGCAGCCGTCTGTCTGATCTTGTCCTTCCTCTCTTACCCTCAGCCTCACGCCTTCACTTGAGCAGGCTTTGTCTTACCATGCTGCCAAAACAGACTCGGGCAGTGTTTGCCAAAGCAAGTCTGGATGGCTAATTTCGTAGCTGCTCACCACTGCCCTCTAGGGGACAGTGGGAACCAGCGCTTTTCAAGGAGGGGCCACAGGAGCCCTGCATTCTAGGCATGTTTTGTTGCTGTGAAGGCCTCAGCTCCTCAGGGCTCTGGGTCCTTAAACCTAGAATGCCAGGTCTTTCGATAGATTCGGAAGGAAGCGGCTGCTCCTGCACTTGCCAGCCCCACCCCTTCTGTTCTCAGGTTGACTGGGCACAGTGATGATGAACCCAAGAGAATCAAGAAGAGCAAGATGATCGCCAAGGCCTTCTCTAAGCGGCGCGAGCTGCTGCAGAACCCGGGCCAGGAGCTCTCCTTCAGCATGCACACTGTCTCCCATGATGGACCTGTTGGTGAGCCTCAGTGTGCCGTCCTGCTGAGACACTTGACCTTCACAGTACCAGGCCGGTTTCCGTCTGGATACATGGACTGTTTGACAAACTGGGGAACAAGGCACTCACACTCTGCTCTAGCTCGGGTGCCTTTTCGTGTCTCACCCCCTCTCCCACCTCCAGCCCCTCCCTTCCCTCGGTCTGTTCACGGTATTGCAGTTCTCTGAGGACTTTGCTCTCTCTCCCTTCTTCTCTGCCATCTCCAGTGACTTTTCTGAGCCAGAGTAAGTCAGGGTGTTGGTCCTAGACTTATGATCTCAAGTTTTACTTTTTGGGAATCAGAGCCTGCCCCACTCAGATTTTGAATGGGCACTGGCTCTGGGATGGAATCTCTCTGCCAGCTGCAGTGGGAAGGACTGGCTAGGAAAGATGACCCGTGTTACCTAAGGAGGGGTCATTGTTCTTTCTTTCTTCCTTTCATCTCCAAAGCGGGTTTGGCTTTCGACCTCAATGAACCCTCAGCTGACGTCTCCTCTGCCTGGGCCCAGCATGTCACCAAGATGGTGGCTCGGAGAGGAGCCATATTACCCCAGGATGTGTCTGTCACGCCTGTGGCAACTCCAGGTATGAGGGCTCTGTCTTCTGCAGGAAGGAGGGGTGGGAAGGAGGGACCTCCTGGACTGAATATATGGGGTTGTAAAACTAGGGGAAGGAAGGGAAGTCCCCAGAGGACTTGAAGGGGATGCCAAGGCTTGGGAAGCCTAGAGTGACGGGTCCCAGAACCCCAGAAAGGGATTCTGGGAGGGAAGGGCAGAAAGGACAGAATAAAGCCCTAAGCTGTGCTCTTTGTCCTCCTGACAGTGCCACCAGAAGAACAAGCCAACCTGTGGCTGGTTGAGGCAGAGATCTCCCCAGAATTAGAGAAGCGTTTGGGTCGGAAGAAGAAGCGGAGGAAGAGGAAGAAGGAGGTGTGCCCCTTGGGGCCAGCCCCCGAGCTTCACCACTCTGCCCCTGTTCCTGCCACCAGTGCAGTTCCTCGGCTGCCTCAGCTGCCTCGGCAGAAGTGCCTGGTAGCTGCAAACGCCTGGGGAACAGGGGAGTCCTGCCGACAGGGAGCCTGGACTCTAGTCTCCAACCCCTTCTGCCCAGAGCCTAGTCCCCATCAAGATCCATTTCTCCCTGGTGCCTCAGCTCCCCGGGTCTGGGCTCAGGGCCGCCTCCAGGGGCTGGGATCCATTCATTCCCGCACTAACCTAATGGAGGCCGAGCTCTTGGATGCAGACTCAGACTTCTGAGCCTGCAGGGCAGGTCCTAGGATAGGAAAGACAAATGTACACCTTTCTATGGCTCTTCCTGAAAGCACACCTCTGGGGGTTCATCTGACAGAGTCTGTGGGCCAAGTGTCTGCCTAGAAAAGCTGTGTATGTCTGGCTAGAAGCAGCCAGGCCAAGGAAAAAAGCTGAATACAGCCACTGATAGGCCTCCTGTCAGAATCAGGACCCTGCACTTCAGGACCCTTGCTTCTGCCCACCAATTAGAGTCTGACTGGCAGTGTTAGTCTCCAACAGAGCTTGTACTAGGGCAGGAATGGCAGAGACAGAGAGGTGATGGTACCCAGAGTGGGCTGTGGTGGTCTGTGAGGTAACCAAGCCCATGCCTGGCAGATGAGGGCTGTTTGTCCTTTTCTGTGCCAATGAGTGCCCTTTTCTGGCACTCTCAGACCAAAAGTGTTTATTGTGTCATCTGTCCTTTGTCTAGGAGGGGACAGGACTCTCTTTTTCCTCTTCCTGGTAGTTGTAATGACCACTCCCTTAAGGGCTATAACTGTTCTCCACAGGTGGCCATGCTCAAAACACATCCTCTCTTTTCCTGTTCTATCCCTCCATTCACATCTCAGTTCCACTAGGCCAACACCTTCCTGGTTAGCACCTTAAAACTGCAGTGAGCATGCACAGAGACACACACACAGTCTCTCTCTCTCTCTCTCTCTCTCTCTCTCTCTCTCTCTCTCTCTCACACACACACACACACACACACACACACACACACACACACACGTCCCTTACCTCTGAGCTCCGCCTTAAGCGAGAGACTACTGGTTCAGCTCCAGACCTCTGAGAAACATGTTACTTCTCCCTCACATCCATCCAGTGGGGATGGACCCTCTGACTTAAGGGACCACCTTGGGAAGCTTCTGTAACTTCAGCCAGGCAAGAAAGCTTCTTCCAACTTCTGTATCTGGTGGGAGCTGGGGGGGACTCCCACTTTTTACAATGTCTAGTCATTTTCATAGTGCCCCACATTCAAGAACCACACAGCAGGATGCCTTAGAAGCTGGCTGGGTTCTGGGTCAGGGGCTCAGTATGAGAAGAAGAAATATGAACAGTAAATAAAACATTTTTGTATAAGCTCATGCGTGTTTCTTTTCCCCAGCCCCAACTCTGGCTGATGTATCTGGTCCAGAACTTCCATGAACTCCTGAGGTCTTTTTGACCAGTGGAAAGCTTGCTGGTGTGGTCATGACTGACAGATGCAGGGCTGATTCAGCGTAATATGCTGGCTGCCCTCTCTGGCTACTTGGCAGTAAATGGACAAAAGGTGCTTGGTGGCCACCTTTGCATCCTTAAGATCCAAGCATAAAGAGAATGAAGGACAGACATGCAGGATGCCCTTGGAGTGGCCATGGGAAGCGAGTGTTTTCCTGGTGGTATACAGATGGGCACAGCTCCTGCCAGTCCCAGGTTCCACCATTGCAGGGGTGGCATGCTCTGCCTCCTTCCAGAGATGTTAGGTTGGGTACATTCTGATTCACAGCTTCCTTTCTGGGCAGTCAAAAGAATTCAAACACAAGGAAAGCTTATTGGATTTGCTGCTTTAAAATACCAGCAGAAGATTGGGAACTGGATTCAAGTGACTCTAGATTATGTAGCAAGGTCTGTGGAGAAAAGTCACTGAAAGCCATAGACCTGAGGGTATTGTGGAGTGCTGACCTGGCTTAGGACAAATAGTCCCTTCTTCAGTTGCGTGTGTGGTGGGATTTTAAGCGAGCCATATTCCAGGAAGAGGAGAAAGGCATGCTGGTTTTATCCTAGGTATCTTGTAGATATGTTACACCACTGAAAGCTAACACCCAGGGTTGGCGTTGCGGGGTACTCTTCCGAACTCTCCACAGGATTCAGCTCAGGCAACCTCACAGGCCTGCCAGGTTCTGTTCTATCCCTCAGGACACTGAGGCATAGAAGGCCTAATGGGCTGCTCCAAACTATTCAGCTACTGGTAATGCTGGCATTCGGCATGGCCTTCTGGTTTCAGGGTGACAGGGATCCAACCAGGGTGTTCTTTGCATGGAATCAAGTTCAGCAAAGTAAAGCAAAGTGACTTGCACACAACCCCACAGTCAAAAAGGTACACACACTGGCTCAGTATTTCTGATTGTGAAGTCCTGGCTTTCCAGCTCAATTCTTTTTTTTTTTTTTTTTTTTTTTTTGGTTTTTCGAGACAGGGTTTCTCTGTGTAGCCCTGGCTGTCCTGGAACTCACTTTGTAGACCAGGCTGGTCTCGAACTCAGAAATCCGCCTGCCTCTGCCTCCTGAGTGCTGGGATTAAAGGCGTGCGCCACCACGCCCGGCTTGGAAATTCATTCTTAAATTCTTCATTTCGTGTTTCCTCAGGCTACCCCCTCCTCTGCACTTGTTGGTTACTATTTTCTGAAATAAAAAAAAATGCTACGGTTTTTCTCATTTCATATCCACGAACATTTAACTGTTTATTTTCTACATTGTTTCTTCTTTCTTAGAAGGATTGCTTGCATAAAGGATGGAATACTGAGATCAGTCTGGGCCTTCAAACTGAGGAACCTGTGTGGTTGCAGTGACAGACTGTGGGCACTAGAGGACAGTCCTAACTCAATATGTTTTCTGTGCACCTGCATGCAGACTCTAACTGCAGCTGGATGTCCAGTGCTGTGACACCCAAGCAAACAGGCAACCTTACAGGATTTCTGTAGGAGTGGCAGAAGTCACTCTGAACAATGATCATTGTTCCTTCTAAAAGTTTTGAATCCAATTCCTAAGGAAACACTTCCAAGTTCAAGAGGTGCCAATTTTGGCTTCCTGCTGTCCTGAGAACCAATTCCCCACCAGCTCTGCCTTCTGCCTTACCTGGGCTCTTGGGTTTTCCTACCACACTCTCAACTGCAGACTTCCAGTTCCTACTTCTGTTGGTTCCAGCTTTTTTTTTTTTTTTGGTTTTTCGAGACAGGGTTTCTCTGTATAACCCTGGCTGTCCTGGAACTCACTTTGTAGACCAGGCTGGCCTCGAACTCAGAAATCCGCCTGCCACTGTCTCCCGAGTGTTGGGATTAAAGGCGTGCGCCACCATGCCCGACTACCAGCTTCTTTTTACATTATTTTTATTTTATGTTGACTACAAGTATGTCTGTGTGAGGGTGTTGGATCCCCTGGAACAGGAGTTACAGACAGTTGTGGGCTGCTATATGAGTGCTGGAAATTGAACCCTGGATCTTCTGGAAAAACAGCCAGCACGCTGAACAGCTTTTCCAGCCCCTGGTCCCAGCTTCCTTAAAGCAGGCTGCACTGCCTTAACCATTCCCCTGCCCACTTAAGCTTTTGGTGTAAAAAAATTGAAAGGACAGGGAAAATCACAAAGAACAATAGACAGACAACCAGGGCTGGAGAGATAGCTCACTGATAAAACGCTTGCCTTGCAAGTGTGAAAACCATGTAAAGATGCCGGGCAGGACCATCCAGATGGCTCAGCAGGTAAAGGCTTCATTACCTGAGTTTGGTCCCCAGAGTCCTCAAGGAAGTATATGTGTACCCATGTGCACACATATAAACATTTTTTTAAAAGATTTATTTTATTCATCATATGTAAGTACATTGTAGCTGTCTTCAGGCATTCCAGAAGAGGGTGCCAGATCTCATTAAGGATGGTTGTGAGCCACCATGTGGTTGCTGGGATTTGAACTTATCACCTTCGGAAGAGCAGTCGGGTGCTCTTACCCACTGAGCCATCTCACCAACCCCCACATATAAACATTTTTATTGTGTTTATTTGTCTGCATGTGTGTATGCCCATGTGCCATGTGGTTTTCATAGGACAGCTTTCAGGAGTCAGTTCTGTGATTTTTGAAAAGAACAGTATATTTCTTGGATTTCTTTCTACTGCTTGTTTTGAAACAATGTCTCAAAGGTCTTGTTTCTTTGTTTTGTTTTGAAGACATGGTTATTCTATGTAGCCCTAGCTGTCCTAGAACTTGCTTTGTACCAGGCTGGGAGATCCTGAGTGCTGAGATTAAGGCATGAATCACTGCCTTATATAGCTCAGACTGGCTTGCAGTTTTGTGTGTATGTCACACTGGCCTTAATTCTCAATTCCGCTTCAGCCTCTGATAAGCTGGTGTTACAGGCTGGCACCTCCATGCCTGTCTCCTTCTTCTTTCTTATTTCAGATGCAGTTTTACATCCACAAGTTCAGTTCTCTTCTTGTACCATATGGGTTCTGGGGCTTGAATTCAGGTTGTCAAGCTTGGTGCTAAGTGCCTCTACCTGCAGAAGTGTTTGTCTAGCCAGTCCCATCCATCCATCCATCCATCCATCCATCCATCCATCCATCCAACCATCCATCCATCCATCTATTTTTGAGACTGGGTCATGCTACATAGAATGAACTCATATTCTCTATGGAGTTCTACAAAAAGATACTCTTTTTGTCTTCAGAATTTTGAAATTCCACAATGATATAAATCAACAGAGGTCTGCTTTCATATACTGTGCTAGGCATCTAGTGGCTCCTTTCCTATTCCTGCTCTTACCCGGGTTTTATAAACAGCAGGCAAGTCCTCTACCACTGTTGTATCCTAACTTCTTCCCTATTTCTTTTGTCCTTCTAGAATTTGGGCTTCGTGAGCAGGTTATCTAATTTATGTACTTTTCACACTTGTGAGTTTCAAATGAGTACTTCATCTCCATCGTTTCCACCCTACCCTCTCCTAACATTCTCTTGTAATCTTCTGTGGTTTTGTATTCCTTTATGGTAGTGTTAGGAATGGAACCCAGGCCTCTGAGTACGTGCAGCAAATGCTCTGCTGCTGAACTGTACCTGCAGCTCTGCTTTTGAGATGTAAAGAAAAGAAATGGGGGAAAAAAATAAGGAACGTTATAGCTGTTCTGTGCATTGTATGTATAATGCCAAAATATACATTAAACTGCATGTAATGCATATAAGCTACCATTTTCTCTTTTTTTTCCCCCTTGTTCCGGTCAACCCCACTCGCTCGGCTCGACCCCACTCGCTCCGGCCGGCTCCACTCGCTCCGGCCAGTCCTGCTCACTCCGGCTGCCCCCGTATGGCCCCGTTCGCTCCAGCCGGCCCTGCTCGCTCCAGTTGGCCCCGCTCACTCCAATCAGCTTCGCTTGCTCCGGTTGGCCCCGCTCGCTCTGGCCCTGCTCACTCCGGCCGTCCCAGTTCGGCTCAGCTCGCTCCGGACAGCCCCTCTTGCTCCGGTTGGTCTCTCCAGTCCAAGGATTTGTTTTCTTATCATTCTTCATAAGTACGTTGTAGCTGACCTCAGGCGCACCAGAGGAGGGCGTCAGATCTCATTAAGAGTGGCTGTAAGCCACCATGTGGTTGCTGGGATCCGAACTCATCACCTTCGGAAGAGCAGTCTGGTGCTCTTACCCGCTGAGCCATCTCACCAGCCCTAAGCTACCATTTTCAACATCTAAGTAAAAGATAGTAAACGTCTTTTGTATACAGAAGTACACACACCAGTGATCTCAGCACACCTGGGAGGTTGAGGCAGGAGGACTTGCTGAACTTTTGGGCTAGCTTGGTCTAAATGGTAAATTCTAGGCCAGCTAGGCTGCACAGGGAGATTCTCACCTCAACAAACAACCACCACAATAAAAAAATTTCTACTTAAAGTTTTCTAATGAAAAAAAAATCTGCTAGCAGGCTTTCATTTAACCTGTGCTTTTGTTTTCTGGATGTTTATTCCTTGAAACTGTATGCTCCTTCACAAAATCAGTACTGTAAGTCTCCAAGTGATTTGATGGTAGTGGGGCACAGTCTATATAGCCTAGGCAGGCTTTATTAATGTCTCGGTCTAGCCCAGGGCATCCTTGAACTCACAAATTCTTCTTCCTCAGCTTCCTGAATACTGGGATTATATGCGTGCACTACCAGTTGTTTTACAATTTAAAACTACATTAGCCTCTACCTCTTTTCCTGTGTTGCTGGAGATGGAACCCAGGGCCTCACTGCATACCAGGATTCCTACGGCATCTTGCTTTCACCTTAGAGGTTTGCTTCACATATCTGGTGACTGGCTGTCTGCTCATGGCATGGCACAAGGTGTTCCCTGGAGGACGGTCGTCACTGCTTGTGATCTGGCTGGCCCATTTCCTTGGAGAATTCCTCAGCATTAGTTTCTTCGTTTTCTCTCTTGGACATCATGGAACATTATTATTGTCTGCCTGGCTACTGGAAGCTGAATGAACCAGATGAAGGAAAAAGACCTGTAGACCTAAAACATCTTTTAATATAGTTAGTAGACTTGCATGTAATCTTCCGGCTTCTAATCTAGTAATTCCACCTTCGAGTATGCTTGGTTTGCCTCAGCAACAAAGCTGTGCCTCAGAAGCAGCAGATGAGTAAGATGGAGCTAGAAAGCGTGAAGAACGTGGTCTGATTGTTGGTTCCAAGCAATGTTAGAATCTGGGTAAACAGGGGCTAACATCTGTCTCTTTTCAGGGCTCAAACTCCTTACATTTCATCACCACACCCCATGAAGGATCGGTTCTTCTGCTCAGTCATCAATCCTCATGGCTGGCCAGGTAAGCAGCTGCTTGGTATGAGTTCCTCACATGCCAGGTGGCTGCGCTGCAGCTCCCTCAGGCATTAGGGGGAAGAAAGAAATCGGTTATAAATTTGTTAGCCTCTGCCCAGCAGCTGGAGGACGAAGCTCTGGGTCATTTCTTCATAACAGGAAGGAAAGGATCAAAACTGGACACGTGAGGAGAAAGCCTAATAAGCTCTCGCTCTCTCTCTCTCTCTCTCTCTTCTTTTTTTTTTTTTTTTTTTTTTTTTTTTTTTGGTTTTTTTGAGACAGGGTTTCTCTGTGTAGCTCTGGCTGTCCTGGAACTCACTTTGTAGACCAGGCTGGCCTCAAACTCAGAAATCTGCCTGCTTCTGCCTCCTGAGTGCTGGGATTAAAGGAGTGTGCCACCACACCGGGCTCTAATAAGCTCTTGTGTCTGGCAGACTTTTGGGTTCTGTGGAAATGGCAATGCTCAGGTGCCTTCCAGCATAGACTTAGAGACTAGGAAATGGCAGCTCCCACATGAAGAGACTTCCGTGGTACTAGAAGGATCATGGCAGGAACTCAAGCAGGTGATTTCTCCCTTTGTCTCTGTCTTATTCTTTTTTTTTTTTTTTTAGATTTATTTATTTATTAATTATATGTAATTACACTGTAGCTGTCTTCAGACACTCCAGAAGAGAGCATCAGATCTCATTACAGATGGTTGAGAGCAACCATGTGGTTGCTGGGATTTGAACTCAGGACCTTTGGAAGAGCAGTCACTGAGCCATGTCTCCAGCCCTCTGTCTTATTCTTGCTTAGAAAAAGTAGCTTTTCCAATGACAAGCTGGCCAAGGGAGCTGTTAGGGCTGCTGTCACTTTCTGAACAGCCACAAACCATGATCCTCTTTGCTTCAGTTTCTTTAGGAATAAAAAAGCCTACTTGATAATATGTTAAAAGAGTCAACCACAGTTTAATGCCCTTTTCCCCCTTTAGGTAATATTCACATAAAAATT
The DNA here is from genome assembly GCA_902729485.2 of Mus minutoides. Taxonomy (NCBI): domain Eukaryota; kingdom Metazoa; phylum Chordata; class Mammalia; order Rodentia; family Muridae; genus Mus; species Mus minutoides. The sequence continues at coordinate 1,413,351 of LR749520.1, forward strand.
TAAAGAATGTACAACTAAAATCATTTTTAAGCTTATGTATACGTGTGCATCTGTAGGACAAGAGGGTATCACACCCACTGGAGCTGGAGTTGCAGGTGGTTGTGAGCTGCCCGATGCAGTTGTTGGGAACAAATTCCAGCAAGGGCTCATAAATTTTGAGCCAACTCTCAAATCCCTAGAAAGTGTGTTGTTGTCTCCTGCTTTTTAGTCTAACTTCCTTCCTTCCTCTTTCTGTAATGTATATGTGTGCTCTAGCTGCTTGTACATCTGCAGGTCAGAAGAGGGCATCAGATCACACACTATAGTTGGTTGTGAGCCGCCATGTGGTTGCTGGGACTTGAACTCCAGATCTCTCTGGAAGAGCAGCAGATGCTCTTAACTGACAAGCCATCTCTCCAGCCCCTAGTTTAATTTGATGTTGTTGTTATATGCCCCCCCTTCCCTTCCAGGGTATCTCTGTGTAGTTCTGGCTGTCCTGGAACTTGCTCTGTAGACCAGGCTGCATGCCTCTGCCTCCCAAGTGCTGGGATTAAAAAGGCTTACGCCACCACTGCCTGGCTTTTAGTCTGATTTTTTAAATTATAAGCATTTATTTCCTTTTATCATTAAAAGACTATTGGAAAACTATTCTTAAAAGAAAAAAAATTCAGGCTGGGCGTGGTGGCACACGCCTTTAATACCAGCACTTGGGAGGCAGAGACAGGCGGATTTCTAAGTTCAAGGCCAGCCTGGTCTACAAAGTGAGTTCCAGGACAGCCAGGGCTATACAGAGAAACTCTGTCTCGGGGGGGGGGGAAAAAAAAAAAAGAAAAAAAATTCTATAATCAGTAGAACATTACTTTCAGTTAAGTTTCTTCTTTTTGTGACAGGCTTTGGCTAAGCAGTCAAAGCTAACCTCAACAAATTTCTGATTCTCAGGTCTCTGTCTCCTGAGTGTTGGCATTACCACTATGACCTACTCAATTGGTATGCAATTTTATTTTAGTTATTAAAAATGAAACTGAGCCGGGTGTGGTGGTGCACGCCTTTAATCTCAGCACTCTGGAGGCAGAGGCAGGCGGATTTCTGAGTTCGAGGCCAGCCTGGTCTACAAAGTGAGTTCCAGGACAGCCAGGGCTATACAGAGAAACCCTGTCTCAAAAAACAAAACAACAACAACAAAAAAAACCAAAAAAAAAACAAAAACAAAAAAAACCCCAAACAAACAAAAAAGAGGGGCTGGTGATATGGCTCAGCGGGTAAGAGCACCCGACTGCTCTTCCGAAGGTGATAAGTTCAAATCCCAGCAACCACATGGTGGCTCACAACCATCCGTAAAGAGATCTGGCTCCCTCTCCTGGGGTGTCTGAAGACAGCTACAGTGTACTCACATATAATAAATAAAATAAATCTTTAAAAAAAAAAGAGAAACTGGTAGTTAGTGATCTGGTCAAAAGTTAAGAGAATTTGTTGCTCTTTTAGAGCACCCAGGGTAGATTCTCATTTCCTCTCCGGTCCTTTAATTACAAGTGTGCGGTGGAATTAAAAGAAATTAACTTTTTATTTTTATATATTTTTTAAAGATAGGGTCTTGCTTTATAGGTCAGCTGGCCTCGAACTATTATCACTGGTGACGCATATGCTTCAGATGTTCAAATTATTACTGCGTACTCCACCATACCCTGATGAGATTTCTTTCTTTGGGGGTTTGATTTTAGTTTCTTAATTCAAGAGTACGCCAGAAATCATGACAGGAGGAAATGACTTATTTCTTTTCTTCTAGAAACCAACCCACTGAAGAAAGGCTCGGAACGGAGAAACACCATGCCTTCTAGCCTGGAGCCGGAATTCATCTCACCTGACCTGCCGCTTTTCCTTTAAAGGCCGCCCACGTGATAGCACACATGCGCACACTCCGGAGGAAATTCACGCCGTCAAGGGAGCGAGTCATTCTTCCCCCCCACTTTCCCTGGGGTTTCTGGCATTCCTTTCCGGAAACCGCAACTCCTCTGGAGACATTTTCCTCATCTATTCCGTCGCGTCATCCGTTTTTATACTTTTCTGTTAGTCGCTGTCCTGGGAGTTCCCTCTCCACCGAAAACTACTTTCCGGAGGAAGAACGAAAGGACTACAACTCCCAGGGGGCTCTGCGGCCTGCCCCCCCGACCCCCCGCGAGGCGAGCGCAGTGCAAGTTGGGTGCTGAGGTCCCACGATCTTCTAGTCGCGTGCAGCCCGGAGCGAGTGCACTACAGGTTCCGTGGCGCCTCGCGCGTGAGTCAGACAGGGGTGGGGCGGGGCTCGAGAGCCGGGCTGGCGGCGAGCGGGCAGGCGGGCGGAGGAAGGGGGTGGGAGCGGAGGCGATGGAGGGGAGGAGTGGGGGTATGGGGGAGGGAAGGGGAAGGGAGGCGGGAGGCGGGGCCGAGTGGGAGCTGGAGCGAGAGTCAGAGTCGGCGGTTGCAGTGGAGGCGGTGATGTCGGTGCAGGTTGTGTCAGCAGCGGCAGCCGCCAAGGTGCCTGAGGTGGAGCTGAAGGATCTGAGCCCCTCCGAGGCGGAGCCCCAGTTGGGACTGAGCGCGGCGGCCGTGGGCGCCATGGTACCCCCAGCGGGTGGCGGGGACCCAGAGGCTCCAGCTCCGGCTCCCGCGGCGGAGCGGCCCCCGGCCCCCGGCCCGGGCTCGGGGCCCACCGCGGCTCTGAGCCCTGCGGCCGGGAAGGTCCCCCAAGCGTCGGCCATGAAGCGGAGCGACCCTCATCACCAGCACCAGCGGCATCGCGACGGCGGCGAGGCCCTGGTCAGCCCCGACGGCACGGTCACCGAGGCGCCGCGCACGGTCAAGAAGGTACTGGGGTCGGGCTGCCTCGCTTCTCGGAGAGGCGGGGAGGGCGGGCACGGGAGTGGCGGCCCTTCACGGCACGGCGGCACCCCGTTCCACACCCTCTAGATCGTGGAGCCCAGAGTCTTCTCCCACCCTTGAACCCGCTCTTAGAGCGGCCGCCACCCGGTGCGCCGCTGAGAAGCGAAGCCTCCAGGTACCGCGGGCGTACTTCGCTACTAATAACATGGAGGTAGCGCCCTTCACTACTATTTGAAGGAGGCAGGGGGAGGAGAAGCACCTACTACTACACCCGGCGCCTCCAGCACACTCCCGCGTGTAATTTTCCGGACTGTTCGGTGGCATAGAAAAAACCTTCCCTCCAGCGATAAAGGATAGCAAGATCTTTTTCCTTGGAGAACGAGGAAGCTGTAGTTAGCTCTCTCTCTCTCATGAGAGCTCGGGAAACCCTGAGTTGTCTGGCTTCAGTACAGATGATGACTTTCTGCCTTTCTGTGGCCAACAGCTTTCCACAGGGTAGTACTGATCTGTGCCCTTCCTTTCTAGCCATTGCAATTCTCTTGAACTGTGATTGTAGTCGGGTAATGGAGAGATGCTTCATTCACTCTGAAGAGGTCTGGTTTTTAGGATTACTAGATTGTATCTGAAGAGAATGCTTATTTTATTCATATCTTTATTGTGAGCAGAGAGTGTTTGGAAGAAATGCCTGCTACTTTGAGGAAAGTGATCATTTGGGGCTGTCAGCTTCTTTCATGAATAGGAACGTGTAATGATGGTACCCCCCATATTCTTTTTATATTGGCTATACCCTTTACCCACTCCCCTCGTTGTTGTTGTTGTTGTTGTTGTTGTTTTTTTCCCATTTATTGATGTCAGCACTAGAGGTAAAAGACAAGATCTGTGGATCATCTAAAAAATGTGGCTTTCATTTCTTGGGAACAGTATGAACACAATGATTTACGTTTTCCCCATTATAATGGGGGTGCATTTTGTTCTGTCAGGACAACAGTAAAAAAAGATATGAAGTGTACATTGGGTTTACTATGTAGAGTTTAGGTGAGCCTTGGCTCCAGCAAAACATTTTCTTGTAATTACCTCATGACTTAGGGCAGTTAACTTTTTCATTTTGACTTCTCAAAGGTAGTGCTGAATGATGTCAGAGGCAAGACTGAAGGAATGTAACAGTGCTTTAGGGCATGCTTTGTCCTTTGCAGTTTGGTGTGTCGTCCTCCCCTCTCCATGCAGTTATAGTTAAATGGAGGAATTACACTTATAAGCTGCAGCCTGGGCTAGGGCTGGAAGTCCTTAGGTCACAATGAGGCAATCCAAACCCAATTTCTCACCAGTTAAGATGGTTTGCAGCTTTGGCCAAATCTTCTGGGGACTGTTTTTTTTCTAAAGTTTGTAATTTAGTTCTTTTAAGGGTAAAATGTTTAATAAATTACTTTTAGAGTGAAGTTTATACTTAGGTACAGACCTAAGTTTGAACATAGTACTCCGTCCCCAGATTTAACTTTTGAATAATTCTATAACGTAATTTCCTCTATAAAATGAGGGTACTAATTATGATTAAAAATGAAAAATGTTTGTGGTCATCACATAGAACTTGGTACCTACAGTAGGATCTTAAACAATAACTTATTAAAATTTATTATCTCTCTTCTCATTGCTTAAGTATATGTCACTGTGACCCTCTCTGAAAAAATACACATATTAGTAATAGTTCAATAGATTCTGTATAAAGAATTAAAACAAACAAAAACAAAAAAACCCACAGGCCAGGAGCCTAGAGTCTGTTATTGAATTTTAAACGTGCTCCTTGTTGCTGAGCCACCTTCTTCCTGGTTTTTTTATGTATCAAAATCATGTTCCATGATTCTAGATTTACTCAGCAGCCTCAAGGCCATGAAGACAGGGCTGAGCTTGCCTGGCAATTATAATCCCACCAGAAGCCTGTGTTACCTGCTGCACTGTCAGCAGGTAAAGTCCTGCAGTTCTGTGGCAGAAGGAAGGGCATTGCTGAGCTCGGCTTGGCTCCCTTTTTTCCTCTCCCCTCCCCGTTTCTTACTTCCCCTTCCCTTCCTCTTGTCTCCTTAGAGTCTCAGTTTGTAGCCCAGGCTGCCTGGAGCTATGGAGCTGAGCCTGGCCTCTATCATCTCTGAGATTGCAGATGTGTGCCACCACACCTGGCCTGAACTTTTGTCTGCTTTTCTTTTTTATGACAAGGTTTCAGGGGCTATAGATGTGGCTCACTTGGTCTCTACCAAGCAGGCAAGACACCCCGGGTTTGATCCACAGTAACATGTAAACCAGGCATGGAGGTGCTTACCTGTAACCTCAGTACTGAGAACCAGAAGTTTAAGGTCAACCTTGGCTACATAGTGAGTTTGAGGCCAGCCAGTCAGTCTGGCTTTGAACTCATGATCCTTTTGCTTCAGCTTCCTGTATGCTGGGATTTGAAGTTTGTACCACATTTGGCTTGCTGTTTTTAAAGAGCACAACCTTTAGTTTTTTTTTGTTTTTTGTTTTTTTTTTTTTGAGACAGGGTTTCTCTGTGTAGCCCTGGCTGTCCTGGAACTTGCTCTGTAGACCAGGCTGGCCTCGAACTCAGAAATCCTCCTGCCTCTGCCTCCCCAGTGCTGGGATTAAAGGCGTGCGCCACCACACCCAGCTAACCTTTAGTTTTCTTAACAGTGAAGTAACTACATTTTCTCCACGTAGAAAGTCACTCAATTCGGAAAGACTGAGCTGTTTTGCTTTGTTAAGCTTGTCTTGCTTCTTAGCTTGTCTAGATAAAGCCATTCTGTTCTTGACTGCCTTCTGCTTTATCTAAAGTGTGTGGAAGAATTGGGTATTCCAGGAACAAAATAGTCGCCTTTTGCTATGTAAATGATGACTATTGCTTTTATTTTTTAATTACCAGAAATCCTCCTATTCATGTTATTATATTTCCAATGATGTTTCCCTTTTCCTGTTCATGTATCAGTTATCAATTTGTTGGTTCTGTTACTCTGGTCAGTCACACAAAGGAAGTACATAAGAGTCAGATTCTCACGTTCAATCGTTAGAAGAATGAACATAATGCCGGTTGCTTGGTCACATTATACTTTTGGCCCTTGCCTTCATCCTATAACTTGTACTCTATAGGGCATATCTTGTCATTGTGGTTATGATATTTGTATTTAGCTTTTCTTAATAAGTATACTTTCAGTGAACGCAGTAAATATCTCTGAAGTAGTAATTTATAAAATGGGAAAATAAGTTCCATCATGAGTGGCTGTGACAGCAGTTAAGAGCATTCCTCCCGTGTGAGCTTAGAAATGGGTGCTAGCACAGCAGAGAAAAGAAGGCAGAAGAGGATTCCTGAGAAGTTGAAACTCTCTGACAATAAGGCTGCAGCCTGAGAACCTCAGCCAGTGTGAGCTTATGTTACTATCGGTAATGACCATGTTCAAACAGACTCCATAGTTTTCTTGGCAAACATATCTGCATTATACTTACTTTGTTGCTGTCAGGAGAGAATGAGTTGAGCCATGTTCATGCTTTCTTGCCCTGAATTGTTTAAGCCCTTGATTTGGTTAATTATAGATTACTGAAATTGAGTGTTTTGGATAGAGTCATGGGAATGCGAGAGCAGTGTGACTCCCTTGCCAGTTAGAAAAGTACAGCCTAGCAAAATGTTCAGTAAGGCAATTGGCAGTTGGACCCTAATAATAGTTACCATTAATTGGCCTTTTAGGTGCCAGGAACTGTTACAGGCATTTCTGTAATCCTGACAAGAACATTATGAAATGCAGATGGCATTATCTCAGTTTTACTGATGAGGAAATGTGATTCAGAGAGCTTAGTGTCAACCCCTAGGTTATACGTCTAAAAAGTGGCACAGGGATTTAAACCTATGTCTGTCCCCAGAGCCTGGGTCTTTATCCCATACAGAAAGCTCTTAGATCTTGGTCTCTGGTCTTCCCCCAGGAATCTGTAGGTTTCTGAGGGAACTCTTTAAGGTGTGTCTGTCAGGCTAAGGCTTAGGTCATTCCAAGACTAAAGTGAAGAGAGTAAGTCAGGCTTTCGGAAGAGAATGGGAGAAAACTACAAATGAAAACTTCAAAGAATTGTAAAGTTAGAAGATGTGAAGAACATTTATATAGGGAAGAAATTTAAGATTAGTGATACTAGCCTCCTGTTTGTAATTAACTTGTGACCCAATAATGTATCCCTCCCCCCCTTTTTTTTAGATAGAGACTGTTTATCCTAGGTTGGCCCTTATAGTTCCATATATAGCCCAGGTTAGCCTCAGACTACAGATCCTTTGCCCCTATAGTTCTTTCCATATGCAGTCCAGATTAGTCTCAGACTCCAGCTTTATTTCCACCTTCTAGTATTATGAGCGTGTGTCACCATACCTGGCTTTATCCTTATTTTTAAACTTAGGAATCTGGTTCCTTACTGTTGAGCTAACAGTTTTCTTCTGTTCAGTAAGTCCTTCCTCTATGAATCAGTCTTTGATTAAACCTTTGAGAATTAGAAAGGGAAGTATGCTGTTAGGTTTTTTTTTAATTTTTGATTTTTATGTGTATAAGTGTTTTGTCTACATTTATGTCTGTGCACCACTTGTATGCCTGGTGCTGAAGGAGACCAGAGAGGGCAATAGATCCCCTGGAACTGGAGTAACAGCTGGTCTGGTTAGCCACCCACCCTGGGGGCGCTGGGAATTGAAGCCGGGTCTTCTGGAAAGCAGCCAGTGCTCTTGACCACTAAGCCATCTCTCCAACCTCCTTGTTAGGTGTCCTCACCTGTCCTGGGCCTTGTACTTTCAGCTTGATATGTACTATTTTATTTAATACTTCTAAGAGCTCTTAAAGATAGTGTTATCCTTGTTTTATTGAGGAAACAGATTAAGAAATTTGTCTCATAGTAACGTATTAGAGCGAACAGATTCGTAATCTGTTTGACTTTGGAGACCATATTGGGTAGATTTTCAATTGCAGAAGGTTGCTCTAGGCCAAAGTTCCAGTTGTATGTTCCGTGCCTTGAGGAAGACACCTAGATCAAATGTTTCCAGTTAACAAATTAACAAATACAAATGATCTACTTTCTCTTAATGAGAAAGAGGGAAATAAAGATTTGCATTTTTTAATTTAATTTTTTTTCTTTTTTTGCTTTTTTTGAGACAGGGTTTCTCTGTATAGCCCTGCCTGTCCTTGAACCCATTCTGTAGACCAGGCTGGCCTCGAACTCAGAAATCTGCCTGTCTCTGCCTCCCGAGTGCTGGGATTAAAGACATGCACCACCACTGCCCGGCTGAGATTTGCAGTTTTTATGCAGAGTCTTTTTGAGGAGGCCACCTTCATGAGTCAGGCTCGCTCTCTCCTTTTATGTGAATAACAAATTCAGGCTACTAGGCTTGTACAGTAAATGCCTTCACCTTAAAAATTTTTAGTTACTTCAAAAATTAAAAAAAAATACTGATTATGTGTGTAAGTGGGTGAGTGCTGTATACGTGTAAGCTTACTATGTGCATGCTTGGTTCCCACAGAAGCCAGAAGAGGGGGTCAGATCCTGGAACTGAAGGGGTTATAGGCTGTTGTGAATCACCATGTGGGGGCTGGGACCTGCAAGAGCAGGAAGTGCTCTTAACTATCGAGCCAGTTCCAACCCATTGGGTGCCCCCTAATTATTTTTAATACAAGCCTCCTTTATGTAGCCTGCTGGCTTTAAGCCTGAGATCATCCTGTCTTAGCCTTCACAAGTGCAGGGATTATAGGCATCATGCATGCTTGACTTATAGTAGTTCTTATTAACTACTCAGAGAGGTAAAACTGCCCTATGTTCATGTGATAGACACAGATAGAGGACCTAAGGTTCATTTCACCCAATGAGAGGTTTCAGTCAGCCTGATAACATTTTATAAAATTTATAGGAACTTTTTTTTTTTAAAGATTTATTTTATTTATTATATGTGAGTACACTGTAGCTGTCTTCAGACACTCCAGAAGAGGGAGCCAGATCTCCTTACGGATGGTTGTGAGCCACCATGTGGTTGCTGGGATTTGAACTTATCACCTTCGGAAGAGCAGTCGGGTGCTCTTAACCGCTGAGCCATCTCACCAGCCCCAGTAGGAACTTTTTATAGTCTTTTTACTTATGGCTAGAAACTTGATAAGACCAGAACAAAGGAGAAAGTTTCTTATGGCAATTTTTTAAGACTAAACTTGTTTTTTTAAATGTGTATTGCATATATATTTTATATGTATATTCATGTGCTTTTGTGTATAAGTGGAGGTCAGAGGACAGCTGGTTGGAATTGGTTCATAATATAGGTTCCTGGGATCAAACTCAGGTGTCAAAGGTGGCAAACCTTTTCTCATTGAGCCATCTTGCTGGTCCCACTAAGATTAGCTTAAGTTGATTAGCTTAAGTTGATGCATTTTTTTCTCTCTCTCTCTTCCACAGCTTCATTCTGAACAGTTAGCTATTTTCTTCTCTTTGGAGACTTGTATTAGTAGCTGGTGATTTTTAAATTTTGTTTTCAAGGTACTGTCAATCAAAACTGTCAGTTTTGGGCACTGAGTTTTTAGAACTAATGTAAACTGGGGTGCTAGAAAACTAGTTGAGTAAGACTCTCCTTAAAACCTTTCTGAATACTGCATATCTGAGACGAAAACTAGCTTCTCTAATCACCTCTAGTGTTCCACTGTGGCCCTTTTGGTTACTTTAAAAGAAGGACCAGCAAGATGGCTCAGCAGGGAAAGGCTCCTGTTGTCAATCTTGACGACCTGACCCCAGTTCTATGCCTGGAACCCAATGTGGTAAAAGAGAGAACCAAGTCCCCAAAGAAGTTTTCCATTGACCTTGATGTGAATCTCTCTTACACACAGACACACACACACACACACACACACACACACACACAAATCAGTTAATAAGTGTAATTTTGAAAAATTAAAAAGAAAAGTCTTAAATATTAGGAAAAAGGATTTAATAATCTTCTTGGAAACTCCTTTATTGGCCTTTGTGATATGTCTACAATTTCCTCAGTACATACTCTTTGCCAGACCTCTGCCTTATCTATTAATCCTCATAACAACTTTTATCAGATGAATAGCTTTATCTTTACAGATGAGAAAATATAGGCTTAAAGAGAGTAATTAACATGCCTGAGGCTTCGCCAATCTGTGATGCCTTTGGGATCAGTGAGATGAAACATTACCCATAGCAACAGCGGGAGGCTTTGTCACATTGCCAGCCCCTACTGCTCTGACCAAACTCCCATGTGATGTCTGCTTGAGCTGCTAAGACTGCTCTGTGTGTGTAGCCCTTTGGACATTAGCATCTATCCTGTTAGTAGTGGAGGAGGCAGAAACCACCATGCATCATCACATCCTTGTTTACTTTGGTCACTGATGTCTCATCATCCTTTCGGATGACTTAGTTCTTCAAGCCTTTCTACTTTATTTTTCTCAACATCCCATTATCAGCAAATCCCCATGTAGCATCAGCCTTTAGGTAGCAAAATCAAGTCATGGAGAGAGAATGGCAGTGGTGTAAGTGTTGGCACATGGTGTCTAGAACTGTAAGACAAAAATCAGGCTGCAGGCTCTCTTGTTTGTCACCCTCACCCATAATAACTATGACAAACCAATTTTATAATTTTGGGTGTTTTTTAAGCTGTGTATCCTTGAAACAGGTTTTCATATTCTTTCTGTATATTCCTTTCCTGTTTATTTCAGTCCAAATTGACTTGTAGTGCTTGTGAAACTGAGTAATGGACTGTCTGTATTAATCCTTCTACCTTCCTTGTTGCCTGAACCCATGGATCTGAAAGTTGCTGAAGAAAATCTGAAAGCTAGACAAATCAGTGTCACGATGAGTTTGTAATTAGCAGCCTTGTGAGACATCAGCCATGTCTAGCAGTATTATGCATGTCTCTAGCAAGTTCACCTTCCCATTGCAAAGGATCTGCCTTCCTTTTCGACTTGACTATTTCATGCTGTATTTCTCCTATTTCATGTGCCCTTCTATTTAAGTCAGTTATAAGCTTTCTCTTTCACTATAAGAACAGAAGATCCCACGTAGAACGTCTCTGTACATTTTATCTACAAACCCAGGGCTCACCTTATTCTTCATGGTATTACGGAAGAGGAAGTGTCCTCCTTCTGTCAAAGATAAGTCCCTCGCAGGTGCTTTAATCATGTTCGTTCTTTTCAGTAGTAAGTCTTTCTCTGGTTATTTCCTCTGTCTCCAGTATTTTGTCAATATTCAGACTTGCTTTGCCTTCTTCATTTTGGCAGCTCTATTCTTCAACCTGCCGACTTCTTTTCGTCTTTCAGATTTCATCTTTGTACAGGATTTTTCTAGGTATACATTTTTAATCTTTATGAACTCCTTAGCACATTCTTATACTCTGACAGAAAGAAAACCTATTGCTGATGTTCATTAGATTGGAAAGTGTTTTTTGTTGTTGTTCAGCTCCTTAGGCTTCTATGACCTGCTCTTTTGTTCTTTGGAGGCAGGGTCTCCTAACAAGTAAGGTAGCACTTGTTAGAGAGCTAAGACTGCCCTGGAGTTTCTTCCCTACTGTTGGGATTACTGTTGGCATCACCACACCTAGCTTTATGACCCTGCGTTTTTGTTTGTTTGTTTGGTTATTGCTTGGTTGGTTTTTTATAGTTTCCATTTAACTTTTTTGGCTGAACTACTTCTTTGTTGACACATCCTTCTTGGTCTCAGGACCTCTGTTCTAGTCACTGAGTTTTCTCCCCCAGTTATCCATATAATTCCTGTGCCTATTAGTATCATCTACATCCCAGTAACTCCCAAAAGTATTCCTTAGGCTAAGACTCTTCTTCTGAATGCCAGTCTTAGGTTTTTACAGCTGCCTAATGCAACCAAATACAGTAGCTTTATGTCTAAAGCTAGATTGCATTTGTTTGTTTTAGATTTCTGTTATATGTATGAATGTCTTATGTGCCTATAGAGGAATTGGAGTTAAGGATGGCTCTGAGTGACCGTGTGGGCACTTGGATCCAGGACCTCCACAATCTACATCAACGTTTTTTTTCTTTTTGTTTTTTTTTTTTTTAAAGATTTATTTTATTTATTATATGTAAGTACACTGTAGCTGTCCTCAGACACCCCAGAAGAGGGCGCCAGATCTCGTTACGGATGGTTGTGAGCCACCATGTGGATGCTGGGATCTGAACTCATCACCTTCGGAAGAGCAGTCGGGTGCTCTTACCCGCTGAGCCATCTCACCAGCCCTCTTTTTGGTTTTTTAAGACTTGGTTTCTCTGTGTAGCTCTGGCTGTCCCAGAACTTACTCTCGACCAGACTGGCTTTGAACTCAGAGATCTGCCTGCCTCTCTGTCTCCCAAGTGCTGGGATTAAAGGCTTGTACTGCTCCCACCACCACCACCCATCGAGCAAGTGCTTTTCACTGATGAGCCATCTCTAGCTCTGTAAAACTGAATTTTGTTAATTACCAAAACGTTTTGTTCTTACTTTCTTTTGCCAATTAACTGGCACTTCCATTATTTTTCTTTCATTTGTTTATGTTTTGGTGCTACAAATTGAATCCAGAGCCTTGTGTAGACTCTATCATTGAGCTCCCCCTCTGTACCTCACAAACAAATGCTTTTAATTATCCAAATGAACCTTGAAAATATTCTAGTAAAGTGTTACAGCTCTTTTAGAATTTGTCTAGCAGGTTTTCTGACTTCTGTCGGAACCCCCCCCCCAAAAAAAAAAAAAAGAAAATATTCTAGTAAAATAGTTCAATTAAATAAAGCAGAAGTCCTTGACTAGCCCCAGCATTCCCATTCCTGTTCCCAGAGGTGACCTCTGTTGTTTGTCTTTTTAGACTTTCTTATGATTTTCCATGCATTTGTATATAAATTTATAGCCTTATATTAACTTGTACATAAGTCAAGAGCACACTGTATGTATAATATTTCTCAGATTCCTTTTTTTCTAAACTTTAATACAATATTAAAATTTACATGTATATGTTCTTTCCATATCAACACACACATATTTATCTTACTTTTATTTATTTTTTAAAGATAAATTCTTACAGGCTGGTGAGATGGCTCAGTGGGTAAGAGCACCTGACTGCTCTTCTGAAGGTGATGAGTTCAAATCCCAACAACCACATGGTAGCTTACAACCACCCGTAATGAGATCTGACGCCCTCCTCTGGTGTGTCTGAAGTCAGCAACAGCGTACTTATGAATAATGATAATAAACGAATCCTTGGACTGGAGAGAGCAACTGGGACCTACCGGAGCAAGCGGGGCTGGCCGGCCGGAGCAAGTGGGGAAAACCAGAGCGAGCAGGGACGATGGGAGCGAGCAGGGCCGGAGCGAGCAGAGCCGACCGGAGCGAGTGGGGTCGACTGGAGTGAGCAGGGTTGACTGGAACAAGGGAAAAAAAAAGATAAAATCTTACTATATAGCTCACTCTACATAATCTTAAACTGGTGATGATCCTTCAGCCACAGCTTTTATGTCTGTCTTTCTTTCTTTTTCTTTTTTTTTAAAATAAAGATTTATTTTTAGTTTGTGTGCATGAGTGTTTTGCCTCTATGTCTGAACCACATGTATATAGTGCAAGGGAGGCCAGAAGCAGGCTTCAGATCCTCTGAACCTGGAGTTGTTTGTGGCTATGAGCTACCATGTGGGTACTGGGAACTGAACCAGGGTCCTCTGCTTAAGCAGTCAGTACTAATAACAGTGGAACCATCTCTCCAGCCCACACCTTCTTTTTAACTGCTGAGTTGATGTTTATTAAAACATTCTTCTGTTACATACCTTTAACTTTTTTCCCCTTTAAAATTTATTTTATGTGTGTGAATGTTTTACTGGGATATGTTTGCTATATGCACACATAGTGCCCTCAGAGGTCAGACGAGGACAGTAGATCTTTGGAAATCTCTGGAACTGGACTGTAGTTATAGACATCTGTGAGTTGCCATGTAGGTACTGAGACTCCTCTGCAGGAACAAGTGTTTTTATCTACAGATCCATCTTCCTAGTTCCTGTTTTCTTTCTTGATAAATAGTGCTGCAGTACTTACATGTGTGCATTTTCTTTGTGCTCACTTAGAAGTCTTTCTTTCTTTCTTTCTTTCTTTCTTTCTTTCTTTCTTTCTTCCTTCCTTCCTTCCTTCCTTCCTTTCTTTCTTTCTTTTTTTGGTTTTTCGAGACAGGGTTTCACTGTATAGCCCTGGCTGTCCTGGAACTCACTCTGTAGACCAGGCTGGCCTCGAACTCAGAAATCCGCCTGCCTCTGCCTCCCGAGTGCTGGGGTTGAAGGTGTGCGCCACCACGCCCGGCTTACTATAATTTTTAACTATAGTTTTCATGTGACTTAAACATTTTATGTCTTTGTTGGTCTTCTCTATTCCACGTTGATAAAAACTCTACATTTCATGATTGTGGTTTTTTTTTTTTTAAGATTTATTTTATTTATTATATGTAAGTTCACTGTAGCTGTCTTCAGACACTCCAGAAGAGGGCGCCAGATCTCGTTACGGATGGTTGTGAGCCACCATGTGGATGCTGGGATTTGAACTTATCACCTTCGAAAGAGCAATCAGGTGCTCTTACCCGCTGAGCCATCTCACCAGCCCATGATTGTGTTTTTGTATTTTGGTTTCTAGTCCATCTAAAACTTTTCTTTGTAACGTAGGTTGACAATTATTTGTAATACAAGATGGCATTATTGGTCCCCAAATAAAATTTTGTATTTACCTGCTTTCAGTTAGTTCTGGTTGTTTCTTTTCCTTTAATTTATCTTTCTTAACTGGATTTTTGTTTGTTTATTTGTTTGTTTGTTTTGAAATAATCTTAAGTAATCTAGGCGCTCTCAGCCTTGCAGTCCTGATCATCCTGCACCTGCCTCCCCTGTGCCTGCACACTCAGCACTCTCCTTAACACTCAGCTGTGCACGTACACTAAAGAGTGTCCAAACTTATTAATTCAAGAATGGCCATAGCAGTTAACATCCTATTACTACTTACTGAGGGCTTACAGTGAGTTACTCACAAAAACACTGGATATCTTAGCAAGTCTTTCTTATGTACTTGGTATCATTTTCATTTCTCTTTTAAAAGATTTTACTTATTAGATTTGGTCATTTTACTTTCTGTGTGAGTGTTTTGCCTGTATGTTTGTGTGTTCACTACATGCATGTTTGGTGCTCACAGAGGTCAGAAGAGGGCATCATTTCCCCTGAAACTAGAATTATAAATGGTTGTAAACCATCATGTAGGTGCTGGGAATTGAACCCAGGTCATATTCAAGAGTAACGAGTGCTCTTAACCTCTAAGTCATCTCTCTAGCCCCATAGTTTTAAGTTTTTATAGAAACTGGAGCCTCAGTGGTTTTCAGATAAAACCTTGTGCGCTAGTGGTCTCCTCAGAGAGATTCATCTGTTAATGTTCCTTTACCAAGTTGGAAGAGTGTATTCCTGTGTGGTCTTTTTTCCAAAACAATATTTATTTATTTTTCTCTTTAAGGCATTACCAAGATGAGTATGTGTGTGTCTTAGTCAGGCTTTCTATTCCTGCACAAACATCATGACCAAGAAACAAGTTGGGGAGGAAAGGGTTTATTCAGCTTACACTTCCATACAGCTGTTCATCACCAAAGGAAGTCAGGACTGGAACTCAAGCAGGTCAGAAAGCAGGAGCTGATGCAGAAGCCGTGGAGGGATGTTCTTTACTGGCTTGCTTCCCCTGCTCTCTTATAGAACCAAGACTACCAGCCCAGAGATGGTCCCACCTACAAGGGGCCTTTCCCCCTTGATCACTTATTGAGAAAATACCCCACAGCTAGATCTCATGGAGGTACTTCCCCAACTGAAGCTCCTTTCTCTGTGATAACCCCAGCAGTGTCAAGTTGACACAAAACTAGCCAGTACAGTGTGATAAAAGTGTAGGACAAATTTTTGGTTTTTTTTTTCATGGTAATTGTGTGTTATCTGCCTTTTGAAGTTGACATTATATGCTCTAGGCTTAAAGAGGGGCTTTTTTTCCTAGAGCATAAATAGAAATTTGTCTTCAACAAGGCTGTCTTAGTTAAAGCTTAATTGAGCTCCAGATTACTTTGTGCCTTGGGGACAGAAGTAGAATAGGTTTTTTTTTTAGTACATTATTTTACATTCTTTTTAGGAATAAAGGACAAAATATGTTATCTCATGTCTATAATCTCAGCACCTAGGAGGATGAAGCAGGAGAATGGCTACAAGTTCAAGGCCAGCCTGAGTTACAGAGTGAGTTTGAGGCCAGTTTGGGATAAAGGGTCTCCATTCCAGACCTTGGATAAAGTCTTGTACCATGTCCCTGTGGTGTGTGACCTGCAGGGCTTTGTTATAACTCTTGCTTCTCTAATGAACTGTGAGCTTCTTTATGTAAACTCATTTATTTATTGTGTGCTAAGCATCACTTAGTCCGAAGGTGATATCAGTAAGTTACCATTCTTGCCCGAGTTAGGAAGTGTACCAGGGAAAGAAGTAAATATAATTTAGTGTGATATGGGAAATCATGAAAGCAGGACTTGTAGCTTGAGAAGGTCAGCTTTGACTGAGGTATATCACCCCTGGAAACTAGTTGGTTTCACAGTGTAGCTGAACCTTTATAATATTCCCTTGTTCCAGCTTTAAAAGTCCAGAAATTTATACTCGGTATATTTGCAAGCCATTAGCCTTTTAGGACTTGTTCGTGCAAGCCAAACTTACATAAGGCTTATTTAAAACAAACGTAACTTGTACTTACAGCTAGATTCTGATCTAACCTGAAACATCAGTAAGTCAGAGAGTATTCTGATTTTTAAGGTTTGGAATTCTTAGGGTGGATCCTTGCTGCTCAACTGAACCTTGCTATTAAAACAGCAACTCTGTTTTGTACGAGGAAATGCTTACCAGAATCCCAATTTGTTACTGTTGACTTCAAATTTTTCATTTTGAAACTTTTAGAGGGACAAGAAAATCATTTTAAGAGTTTTGAGGAAAGGTGGAAATATAGTGAGAAAAAGTAATAGAACATTTTAAAGACACAGGGACAGAAACACACAGGCTTGGGCACGCAGAAAGATGAGATCTAGAGAGAAATGGATACACAGACTAACAGATGACCACACATGCATTTCCCATGTGTGCGTGTATAAAATCCCTCTGCTAAGTCAGTTCTCTGACAGAAATCCCCATATTTCTCCACAGAATCTCCTATATGCACTAAAACACATACCCACACCCTGATTCCTGACCTTTGACACCCAACAGGTAATGCTTAAAACAGATTTTTATGGAGGTTAGTAGTAGTCTCCATGGTTACTTTGAGAAGGAACAAATCTCTAAGGTACTTTTAACTGAACCAGAAGGTGAAGCAAAAACAGAAGGGCTGCCTTTGGGTCTGTAGAGCAGTGAATTCCTGACGGTAGAGCTGCTTGTTCCTGGCTATCATCTTCAGTTTGATGTACTTATGCTTGCTTTTCTCTCTCTCACGAGCTTGCAACCTGGGTTGCTGGTTGAGCAGAGTTCCAAGCTCAGCTTCCCTTGGTGCTCATTAACATACTTCCCTGATGCTGACTGAGTCTCCTCAGTCCACCTGGGATTGGAAGCTGCACATTGCATCCCTGTGGAGGAACTTGAACTGAGTTCTCTATGAATGTGTGGAACTGAAGAATGTAGAAGGAAGGTTAAAAGTAGAAAGACCTGTAATTATACAAGTCTTTTACCATGGTGGGTTGTTCATGGTATGCATGGTGCATACACAGTAGATTTGCATGAAATTTAAGAATAACTAAGGGAAGCTGGCTGCGTTGGTTCATGCATGTAATTCTAGTACTGAAAGGTAGATAGATATAGGAGGATCAGGATAGTTCATGGTCATTCTACATAGTGAACCCCAGGCCACCCTGGGCTACAAAAACCCCATTCAAGACATCAAACAGCAGAACTAAAGGGAATTAATAGTAACTTTAAAATGTCTCAACTCCTCTGATGTGTGTGGGAGTGGCACATTGTGTCGGGTAAGCTGGGCCTGGTGGTGAAGATAAGTAATGCCAGCCATCAGGTAGTTGAGTCAGGAAGAAATTCAAGGCCTGCCTATCCTCTAGAGAATTGTATTACTTGGCAGGTAACTGGTAGGTGCATAGCTGGCTTCTGTTGTGAGTATCTCTGGCAGCAGGTTATGGGATATATTTTATTAGTGAAAAGGAAGCTTGACTTATACAGCTTTGTGTGTATGTAAATCCTTGAGGTTTTCTATCACACGGAGGATGTTAGATGGTAGGGACATGAATTGAATAGTTTTACAAATACAGCTTCTGAAACCTGGTATTTTTCTATTGCTGCTTGATTTCTATTGATATAAGTATATTTATTTGACCAAAAGTCTATTTAAATTTTTATATTTCAACCAGGCGGGGGTGGTGCATGCCTTTAATTCCAGTTACTTGGGAGGTAGAGGCAGGCGGATATCGATGGGTTTGAGGCTAGCCTGGTCTATAGCAGAATGAGTTCCAGGACAGGTAGGGCTACACAGAAAAACCCTGCCTTGAAAATATATTTAAAATACAGAAGAGTATGTAGAAAATTGTACTTATATTCCTTTTTTCCCCCCAGACAGGATCTCTTGTAGTCCAGGTTGGCCTTGAACTTGCTATGTGGCTGAAGGTGATTGAACTCATTATCATTTTGTCTTTTTCTTCCAAGCCACCACACAGGCTATAAATTTTTCTTTAGAAAAAACAAAAACAAAACAAAACAACCAAAAAAAACCAAACCAAAACAAAACAAAACAAAACGGTCAGGACAGCCAGAGTTACACATAGAGAAACCCTGTCTTGAAAAACCAAAAAAGAAAAAAAAATTTTTTTGGTAGTGGAGATTATATCTAGAACCTCACACATGCTAAGCATATACTTATACACCCATAACCTTTGGTTGGCTTTTAAAGAAGCAAAATATTGTGAATAAAATCAAAGACCCTTTCTGTTCACTTTCTTAGTGCTTCTCACATTTCCTCCGCAAACAAAGACTACTGTTAGCCAGCCTTTTCTGTTGGTAAATTCTTGCTGTAGTTGTTTGACAATTGCATTTGGATATTGTTTATATGTTTTATATAATGTATTAAAGACACTCTTCTATAGCCTACTTCTTTCACTCAGTTTTCTATAGTCAGATCAAGAGAAAGAACCACAAGGAAATCCAAATTGGAAAAGAGGAAGTGAAATTCTCCTTGTTTGCAGATGACATAATCTTACATAGAAAAGCCCAAGAATTCCTCCAGAAAACTGTTGGAACTTGATCAGTGAGCTCAGTGAGGCTTCAGCATGTAAAACCAACATAAAGTATTCAGTAGCATTTGTGTGTATCCACAGTGAGCTATTTGAGAAGGCAACCAGTTTATAATAGGAAAAAAGTCTAGGAATAAGTTGAAAGATTTGAGAGGACAATTTCCTATTAAACATGAATGAAAGAAATGGAAGAGGACACCCAAAAGATGAAAAAGTCACATGTTCATATATTGAAAGAATAAATATTGTTAAAATATCAGTTATCCAAAGGTATCTGAAAAAGTCAAGTAGAACCAAAATAATAGATTTATGCAGTCTCTATCAAAATACCAAGGATATCACAGATAGAGAAAAAAATCCTTGTAAAATCTATATGGAACCATGAATGATCATTAACTAGCCAAAGGACTGGGCAAAAAGAATAATATCTGATCATAATATCTGATCCTTGAACTTTTGATCCTCCTGTCTACATCTCTGGATTGCTGGGATTGTAGATGTCTGTCTTATGTGGTGCTAAAGACTAAACACAGAGCATTTTATAAAAGGCAAGAAAAGTATTTCACTAGCTGTATCCCAGTCTTTCTTGTATATCACATTGTTAGGTTGCCTCTGGGTCAGACAGCACTGATAACAAAGTGTTTTAGGCTCCTTAACTAGGCTGTAGCAACAGAAACACTATTATATGTGTCACTATTATATGTGTGTGTGTGTGTTTGTGTATGTGTTGTAGATACTACTCCTTTGCCTTAAACTACTTTGTAGATGCATTCTTTTTTAATTCAAAGTTAGATCTTAAATATGTGATAGATCATGGTACTCTGTATCCCCTCTTAAGTCACAGAATACACAGGAATATGTTAACTTGAAAGAGATAGTGTTTGGAATCCATGGTCAGGCTTTTCAAACCTCTGTCCTGCTGATCCCTAGTTACCTACATGGCGACTCATAGCCATCAGTAACTCCAGTTCCTTGTCTGGTCTCCACAAGCACCTGTACTCACATACATACCTATCTACACACAAGTACATATGCATACACATAGCTAAAGGTAAAATAAATATATTTTTTTTCAAGACAGGGTTTCTCTGTATAGCCCTGGCTGTCCTGGAACTCACTCTGTAAACCAGGCTGGCCTCAAACTCAGAAATCCACCTGCCTCTGCTTCCTGAGTGCTGGGATTAAAGGCGTGCGCCACCACTGCCCGGCTCGGTAAGATAAATCTTAAAGCCCCCCCCCCCCAAAAAAAAAAACCCAAACCCTGGATGTGGTGGTGTGGTTGCGATCTGTAATCTCAGCACTTGAACAGTTGGATGGGAGGCAGAAACAGGAACTCTGGAAGTGTGTGGACCAGCTAGCATGGCAGAAACAACAAGAGTGATCCTACCTTAACAAGGAGAAAGGAAAAATCTTGACTCCCTAAAGTCTTCTGACTTTCACACATGTGTCAACCCTCCTCACATACAAGAATAAATAAAATTTCTAGAATGTTTCATCATATGAATTTGTCATAGTTATAAAAAAACAGTTTGCTATTACTGTCATTTTGCCTTCCTGAATTCTTGTCAACAGTACATAAAAAAGCTGTGTGAAAGTAGCGTGAGAAGCCTACAACATAGCATAGTGGTAGAGTGCTTGCCTCACGTGTGCATGGCCCTAGGTTTGTATTTTGACATCAAAGAAAAGAAACTTGTGGGCATGGTGGCTTCTTCTGTTATTCACTGGCTCCTGTTTCTGGAGTGGAAATCTGATAGCACATTTGGGAGCTAGACAAGCTCACAGACTGTCTCCAGAAAAGTTACTATTATTTATTATTTTATTTCTCATATCACTCTTTTGTTCACTGTTTATCAAATGTCTGCATTTTCTTGCCATCCTTACTATAAAACTTTTTGGGAAAGCAACTGTCTCTCTGACTTTATTTATTTTGAGACAGTTTTAACTATGTGGCCCTAACTGGTCTGGGATTTGCTCGTAGACTAGGCTGGCCTTGAACTCTTAAGATACACTTGTCTCTGCTTCCCTGCCTAGTGCTGTGGTGAAAGGTGTGCACTGGATTCCTCTCTTGTCCTTTATGAAAAGATTAGCTTTTATTAAATTATGTGTGTGTGTCTGTATGCAGGTATGTGTGTAAGTGCAGTTGCTCAAAGCAGCCGGACACAGTGGATCCCCCAGGTACAGATGGGTGCAGGACGCCCAGTGCCTGTGTTGAGATCTGAACTTCTGGACTCTGGAAGAGCAGTGCACTCGTCCCTGCTAAGCTATCTTTCCAGTCCCTTGTCACTTTTCTATTTGGTGCTCTGCTTGGGCATTGGTTTGTTATTACTAATGATTAGATGCTGCTTGTATAGGTTTATGTAAGGCACTAGGTTTTTTTTGTTGTTGTTGTTGTTGTTTTTGTTTTGTTTTTCGAGACAGGGTTTCTCTGTGTAGCCCTGGCCGTCCTGGAACTCACTCTGTAGACCAGGCTGGCCTCGACCTCAGAAATCCGCCTGCCTCTGCCTCCCAAGTGCTGGGATTAAAGGCGTGCGCCACCACGCCCGGCTGGCATTAGTTTTTTTGTTACTATTGTTTTGTTTTAATAATAATATTAAAAAATAAAATTAAAAATTAAAAATAATTAAATTAAAAAATAAAGCTATTATTAAATTATTAAAGCCTAGGATAGTAAATACTTAGAATCCAGCAAGCAGTTATTCCTTTGACTCATTGCCCTTAATTACACACATTATTTATCCTTTTTTTTCTTTTTCTTTTGTACAAGAAGCTATTTAAGACAGATAAAAATACCGACTCCCAGAGTTTCCTGGGGTAACAGTAAAATATTGGATAGAATAGACTATAAGAAAACAACAGTCTGTACCTTTAGGTACAGTTTTTGTTGCTAGAACAAAATCCTTTTGTAGGTCGTGAACTTTTGAGTAGGCTGAGTTTTGAGTTAGCCTCAATTAAGATTTTTGTTTTTTAACTTATACCACCCAGGCTTTAGATTAGCAATCAGAGAAAAGCACTGTGATGGAATTAAAGTAACCATGGCAACTATTATAATGTAAATGCATTCTTGGGAGGAAGTGGAGAGCATGGGCACTTGTTAGGGTATTCCTTTATTATATTTACAACTGGAGTAGACAAGCATTTTACTACTTACAAATAATGGTGTAGCTGATCTTTTTGAACATTTTTGAATCCTGTGCTATCCAGTCTTAAATGTTTTACCAAGGTGGTAGCACTGTTTTAATACATGTATAAAACTTAAGATGCATCTGTGATGTGCTTTCTTAAATGCACTTTGAGACTTGTGCTTCCTTTACTGACAGAATCCTCTCCTCTTTCTGGCACTGATATTGTGGTTCTCCATCAAATTTCTAAGACACAAAGGAAACCATTTAGGTTTCCAGAGAAGCAGCTTCATGACTGATGATAGCCAACATCTGGATTATGATATAACTGTTTTTTTTTTTCTCGAGACAGGGTTTCTCTGTATATCCCTGGCTGTCCTGGAACTCACTCTGTAGTCCAGGCTGGCCTTGAACTCAGAAATCCGCCTGCCTCTGCCTCTGGAGTGCTGGGATCAAAGGCATGCACCACTACGCCCGGCTATGATATAACTGTTAATCCCAAAGATTCCAGGGAAAGACCACTGACCCAAATCATCATGGCCAAATTAATTAAACCAAGCAGTTACTTAAAGCAAGCTTTTAATTTATTTTTTGTGTACACAGGCTGTCTCTAAAAGCAGGTTTCAAGAGATCAGCAGTGGACAAGTAGAAGATAAGGTCCTTGTAGTCCAGGAGTTAGGGGGTTTCTAAACGAGGGATTTGGCAGGGAAATAGATGGGTTACAGAGGTAGGACACAAGCATAACAAAGTGGGTCATAGTGACCGGAAACAAAGACATGGCTGCAAGGTGGTTGGAACAACAGGCGTCATAGTAACCTTTTGACACAAAGGTGTGATTGCTGTTTCCTGGAATAGGTAGTACAGAACCATTTGTAGTTAGGCTCAATCCTTGAGAACCAGAGGTTTAATCATAAACAGGAATGAATCTAGTTTGTCTTTACTATAAGATGGCTTTCAAACTTAAGATGGAGACAGGCTGTTTCATCTTGGAACTAGTAGTACCAAGGCTATTTTTTAAGCAGCACGAGAGAGAGAGAGAGAGAGAGAGAGAGAGAGAGAGAGAGCACTTTCCTCTTATATCTTTTGTTTTATTTTAGCCTTTGAGATTTAAGAAAAAAATTTGTTTTATATTTTTTTTTTAATTTTTTTTTTTTTAAGATTTATTTATTTATTACATGTAAGTAAGTACACTATAGCTGTCTTCAGACACTCCAGAAGAGGGCGCCAGATCTCGTTACAGATGGTTGTGAACCACCATGTGGATGCTGGGATTTGAACTTATCACCTTCGGAAGAGCAGTCGGGTGCTCTTACCCACTGAGCCATCTCACCAGCCCTCTGTTTTATATTTTTAATGAAGGCATTCTTTCTGGATCTAGACATTATGTGACTTGAAGAGAAGATCAAAGTAAAACCAGAATAATTGCAAACTCGTTGAGATGCTAAATACTGTACTTATTAGAACCTCTAAGAGCCTAGTGGCTTTCAAAAAGGCCTTGTCAAGCTGAAGAGATGGTTCAGTTGTAAAGAGCTCTTGCAGAGGTCCTGAGTTCAATTCCCAGCAACCACATGGTGGCTCACAATGCTCTCTTCTGGTGTATCTGAAGACAGCAACAGTGTACTCACATAAAATAAAAAAATAAATCTTTTTTTTAAAGGCCTTGTCAGTGAACAGTTAAGGCTCTTATTCAGGGTTAATGGTTATTATGATGGCGCTAGATAAACATATGGCTTCCCTCAGCTCTGGTTCTTCCTCTTGATAAAGGAAGAATGAAAATGATTCTGTTGCTGGGGATCCAAGTCATTCTCATAAGAGATACTCCTGTATTATCGAGGGAGTTAGAACTTAGACACATTCCCTGATGGGTAGACAGGGAGAGGGGCCATGACCAGGTAGTAAAGATGGTGAACTTCTAAGATGGCTGGCTTCCTCCTTAATTTCCTGACCTGTGACAAAGGCCTCTTGGATTTTTTTTCCTATAAGTAGGCCCACTGCTAAATCTGTCAGTGTGGTTCTGTGCATATGAGTGTGAGTACCTCAGGAGGCCAGAAGAGGGTGTTGGGTCTGTTGGAGCTGGAGTTACAGGTGGTTGTGAACTGCCTAACATGGATGCTGGGAACCAAACTTGGGTCCTCTGCTAGAGCAGTAAGCACTTCTAACCCATGAGCCATCTCTCCAGATCCCTGGAGATCATTCTTTTGTTGTTGTTGTTTGTTTGTTTTTTTGTTTGTTTGTTTGTTTTCGAGGTAGCCCTGGCTGTCCTGGAACTCACTCTGTAGACCAGGCTGGCTTCGAACTCAGAAATCTATCTGCCTCTGCCTCCCGAGTGCTGGGATTAAAGGGGTGCACCACCATGCCCGGCTTCCCTTTTTCATTTCTGATTTTATTAATTTGGATACTGTCTCTGTGCCCTCTGGATAGTCTGGCTAAGGGTTTATCTATCTTGTTGATTTTCTCAAAGAACCAGCTTCCGGTTTTGTTGATTCTTTGTATAGTTCTTTTTGTTTCTTTTTGGTTGATTTCAGCCTTGAGTTTGATTATTTCCTGCCATCTACTCCTCTTGGGTATATTTGCTTCTTTTTGTTCTAGAGCTTTTAGGTGTGCTGTCAAGCTGCTAATGTAAGCTCTCTCCAGTTTCTTTTTGGAGGTACTTTATTCTTGATTCTCTTAGTGGTTCTTCATATGGTTTTACAGATCCATTAAACTATCCTGATGATCCTCTTCTGAACCTATTTATTATCTATAGGTAATATCACCCAAATAAGAGGTCATATTCCAAGATACTGCTTAACCAATAACAATTTTCTTCCTTGTTCATATCACTGTACTATTATCAGTTGATTATATTAACTTGTAACTTTTTAAATTTTATTATGAGTTTGAGTGTTTGCCTATATATACAGCTATGTACCACCTGCATGCCTGGTGCCTAGTGGAGCTCCAAAGAGGGCATTGGATACTCTAGAAGCAGAATTACAGATGGTTGTGAGCCATCATGTGGATGCTAGGACTTGAACTTAGGTGTCCTGGAACAGCAACCAGTTCTTTTAGGCACTGAGGTATTTCTCTAGCCCAGCTTTTTAAGCTGATCTCTCGTGCTGAAGTTGATATTGAGCTCTTTCATTTTCAGCCTATTTCTACTTGTGCATTTGTGATTTTTTTTTTTTTTTTACTGTTTCATGCTATCGCTTAGCCTTTATTGATAGCCTTATAATCATTAGCAAAATTCTTCAAGGTTGTGGTAAACATCTAAAGTGAGTTCAAATTCTGTAGCAACATTAGATACTTCTATCCAAATTGAGATTAAACCATTGATTATTAATCTGAGAATGATATTTTTATTTTAATTAGTGGTCAACTTATGAACTGACTAGCATAACAAACGTTATTTAGATTTGATATGTATTTGATGTCTCCTTCCTTCCTTCCTTCCTTCCTTCCTTCCTTCCTTCCTTCCTTTTTTTTTTTTTTTTTTTTTTTTTTTTTTTTTTTTTTTGTTTTTGTTGTTTTTTTGTACTTTGGTTTTTTTGAGCCCTGTCTGTCCTGGAACTCACTCTGTAGACCAGACTGCCCTCGAATTCAGAAATCCGCCTGCCTCTGCCTCCCGAGTGCTGGGATTAAAAGCATGCGCCACTATTGCCCAGCTGTATTTGATGTTTTCTATGTCACTTCTCAGTCACACAATTGTGTCACAAAAATAAAATTACGTTTAACATGATTTATTGATTAATTTTGTTTTAGTGACTCATTCTGACTTCTAGTTCTCTCTTGAAGTCTTATCTGCCCTATCTGTCAATGTAGGCTTTTTCTGTTAAACTCTCTTAATAGTCTTCTTTTTCCTTTGGAATTAAATTTAAGTTGAATGCTTTTATTTTCAGTTCTGTTACTTCTTTTCTTTGGAGTTCTCAGTGCTTGCGGGTGTAATTGTCTGGATTCAGAGACCTGCATTTGCTCTAAGCTGTTCCATGCTCCGTCTACTCTTTCATTGCCCCCACCCCGACTCATGGGCTAGTTTGCTCTTAGCCATGTATATTCTAATTTATTCTAGAATTTAAAGTTTGTTTGTTTGTTTGTTTAAATGCCCTCCTCTTCTTCAGACAGATCTCATTATGTGGCCCAAGCTGCCATCCAAGCTGAGGATCCTTCTGTGTCACCTTCCCAGTGCTGCGGTTATAGAGATGTGGTATTAAGCCTGCTGTGAAATCATTCTCAGTAAATAAAGATAGAAGCAAATCAAGAGTTAATTAAATAGGTTAAATTTTCTATAATTTTTTAAAACATGATAACATCATATATTTTTGTATATACCCTTGCTGGAAAAAATACAATCAGTGTTTTTATAAGTGGTATAATTTTCTTTTCTTTTATCTTTTTTCTTTCTTTTCTCATTCTTTCTTTTGGGGGGTGGGGTGGGAGATAAGGTCTCTGTCCTGGAGAGTAGGCTGGCCTTGATCTCACAGAGATCTGTTTGTCCCTGCCTCTTCAGGGCTAAGATTAAAGGCATGTACCACCATTCCTAGCTCAATAAGTGGTATAATTTTCATATTTATTTATTGCATTGGTAGATATTCGGACATCAGAGAGGAGAAAGGTATATTCTGTTCTCAAGGAGGTCAAATTTATAGTTGGAGAGATAACATTAAGTATTCACTAGAGCGAGATAGGGCCTAGTAGAGGATCTCAGACCTTCTGTGGCGAGGTTGAGGGAAGAGTAGGCAGTTAGGAGTCATTGTGTAGGCTTACATAATCCTCTTCAGAAGAATTCTGTTCAAAGAAGTTTCTTAGGCTAGCCATGGACACACCTGCAGTGCCAGCACTTGAAAGGCAGAGGCAGGTGAATACAGTTAAGTTTTAGAGTGGATTGGAAAGGCAGGAATAACACTTGTAGGAAATCTGATTAAAATCAAATGAGCTTGTCATCTTATGTACCATATAAATAATTTTTGTCTTTGTTATGTTGTGGTCACAAGCAGCTCCCAGATGTCAGTAGTTATTAAACATGGTTTGTTTTTTGCATATGCTGATGTCTTTAGTGTAGTTTTGTTCCAGGATTCAGGCTGGAGATAAGTCTATGATTTGAGGCTTTCTTATTGTGCCAGAAGGAAATGAGGCATGGTAGAATATACATAGCATTTCTCTGAAAGCTGTTCAGAAGTGAGCTATGCATTTCCTCCCCTTTTTCCTTTCTTCTCCCTCTCCCTCTCTTCTTTCACTTTCCTTTATATGATTATTTTTGAGATGGGGCCTTTTTACAAAGGTTTGGCTCCTTATATTGGCCTTGAACTCTTTTTTTTTTTTTTTTTAAGATTTGTTTTATTTTGGGCTGGTGAGATGGCTCAGCAGGTAAGAGCACCCGACTGCTCTTCCGAAGGTGATAAGTTCAAATCCCAGCATCCACATGGTGGCTCACAACCATCCGTAACGAGATCTGGTGCCCTCTTCTGGAGTGTCTGAAGACAGCTACAGTGTACTTACATATAATAAATAAAATAAATCTAAAAAAAAAAAAAAGATTTGTTTTATTTTAAGAGTACACAGTAGCTGTCTTCAGACACACCAGACTTGGTTCATTGTGAATAGGAATAAGAAAGGGAAAACAGAAAGAAATACGCAGAAAGAAGTACACAGTTGTCTACCATCTGAGTGGGTGGTGAGTTGATCAACACAGGAGGTATCAATAATAGAAGATAGCTTAATTTAAGCATGTTGGACTTGAGGTGTTTGTGGAACATCTAAATAGAGGGGACTAGTAAGGGAACTGGATAAGCTGGCATACAGCTCACAGGATGTAGAAAGTATTAATAAAATGCTTGAGTAGTAGGACTGGGAATTACAGCCTTAAACACAGAGGTACCTTTGTCTCCTGAGTGCTGGGATTAAAAGCACGGACCTCTGTGCCTGGCTGTGTATCCTATATTTTTAAAGTTTATGGTGTTTATACCTATCTTACCTGATAATTTTATTTGGTTCTTTTTTGCTTTTGATTTTGTTTTTTTGAGACAGGGTTTCTCTGTACAGCCCTGGCTGTCCTGGAACTCACTTTGTAGACCAGGCTGGCCTCGAACTCAGAAATCTACCTGCCTCTGCCTTCCAAGTGCTGGGATTAAAGGAGTGCGCCACCACGCCCGGCTTTATTTGGTTCTTAATTTATATTTATGTCTTCCTATAATTTAACACACACATATAGCACATATCAACAAAATATAGTATTTAGTTTTTTGAAATGAGCATTAAAAGGTACTTTTGTTTATATTTGTTGTTCATTATTGTATGACATGGCTTGTGTGTACCACTGCCTGCCTGTGGAGGTCAGGGGACAACTTTTTGAGAGTTACTTCCTTTCCATTGTAGATTCTGGAAATTGAACTTTAGTCACCGGGTTTGTGTCAAGCCTTTTTCACTGCTGAGTCATCTTGCTGTCTCCCCCTGTGTTAATTTCACTTCCCATTTTTTTCCTCTTTGTTTCTGCAGGGAACTCATGGCCTAGGCCCTGGACCATGAGCTATTCTAAACTCTTTCTTTTTTTCTTTTTCTGAGTAATATTCAGTGCTGATTGAAAGTCCTTGAATTAAAGGGTTTTATTATTATTATTCAGTCAGACTTCTATTATACATTACTTGGTAGAAGGTCAAAAGTTTACTGAAAAATAAGTTAAGGTACATAAGAGACTATTAGGTGTATTCTAATACTTTGGTTTGCAGTCCTTTCAACTCTCCCCATTGTAAAACCTGATCTGCCTAAGCGATTCTGCCTTCTTATCTATTAGTTGTTAGAACTCCTTTTGCCTGTCTACCCCTTCCATTTAGTTACTAGGAAACAAAGTTGTTATGGCAGGATGGTCAAGCACTATCTATTCCTTCAGTTAGAATTTGAGTAAAAGAAACACTTAGATCTCTGGGGTTTCTCTATCCCATCTTAGATAAAACCTCTATCTCATCGTAGATAAAAGGCAGAAAAAAATTGTTCATAGTTAAGTTTCCTTTTTTTGTGCCCCTTCTTATTAAATACTTACCATTTGATAAAAGGGTGAGTAGTTAAGATTTCTAGGCAGATGCCAGATAAATATAATAAACATTATTTTAAATCTCATAAATGAACTTAGAAAAAGGTAAAGAAAAGAATCTTAGAGAAAAATGGAAGCGAGTGAGCTGGAGGCGGATGTAACTCAGTGGAGTAACAGTTGCCTGCAGTGTACAGAGGCTTAGGTCCATGTGCCCAACACTGGAGCAGAAAAGGGACTGAAAACTACTCATGGTGTCCTCCGAGAGGCCCAACAAGCAGCTGACTGAGACAGATGCACATACTTATACCCAACCAGTGGACAGAAGTTGGGGACCACTGTGGTTGAATTAGGGAAAGGCCGGAAGAAGCTGATGAGGAGGACAACCTCATATGAAGACCAGCAGTCTCTACTAATCCAGACCCCCGAGATCTCTCAGACACTGTGCCACCAACCAGGTAGCACACACCAGCTGGTCTGAGGCCTTCTGCATATATACAGCAGAGGACTGCCGGGTGCAAGATGTGCCTAACCCTTGACAGACATGGGGCCACAGGGAGTGGGGAGGCCTGGCAGAGAGGGTAGGGTTTGGGAGACATCCTCTTGGAGGCAAGGGGAAGGAGTCATGGGATGAGGAACTGTAGGAGGGCAGACTGGGAGGGAGGTAACCACTGGACTGTAAAAAATAAAATTAATAAAACAAACAAAAAACTCTAAAGTTTTGGGCTATCATGGGACTTCAATTTTAACAGCTTCAGAGTCTTTCTACATTCTACATTAAAGCTTTATTTCTTAAAAGTCACTGTGTCACCAGCCGTGGTGGCGCACGCCTTTAGTCCCAGCACTCAGGAGGCAGAGGCAGGCAGATTTCTGAGTTCGAGGCCAGCCTGGTCTATAAAGTGAGTTCCAGGACAGCCAGGGCTATACAGAGAAATCCTGTCTCCAAAAACCAAAAAAAAAAAAAAAAAAAAAAGTCACTGTGTCATTAAAAACATTGTCTGGTCAGATGTGATGTTACCCAGCTTTAATCTCAGCCAGTGGATCTCTGAGTTCAGGGCAAGCCTAGTGTACATAGGGAGTTAAGGACAGCCAAAACACACTGAGACCCTGTCTAAAAAGGAACAGGATGGCTTAGGGAAAATCTCTGCCAGAGGCAGAGATACCATGGAAGTTTGTGCACTTGAGGACCTGGCTTTGTCCTTGTGTGGTAAGTGTGCTATAATGTCGTTTTGTCCTCTGTGTCCAGGAAACCCAAAGCTCTGAAATGACCACATAATCGTGAAACAGTAACTCTCCAGTGGCTTTAGGCTGAAGTAAATACTGAACTTATACAGAGATGGAGTAGCCTTCATCTTGGTCACAGAGATGCTCCAAGTTGTTGTTCTTTTTTGTTTTGTTTTTGTTTTTTTTGCTTTTTTTGAGACAGGGTTTCTCTGTATAGCTGTGGCTGTCCTGAAACTCACTTTGTAGACCAGGCTGGCCTCGAACTCAGAAATTCTCCTGCCTCTGCCTCCTGAGTGCTGGAATTAAAGGTGTGTGCCACCACTGACCGGCCATGTTCTTTTGTTCTTAATAGACCTTTAAAATTCACTAGACAATAGAATAGATGAGCTATAAAACATCCATGCAGTGAAATACTGTTAATCCATAGGAATGAATAAGTGCTGCTTTGAAGCACAAGATCATGGTTGAGTAAAGAAAACATGGGAGAAAAGAAACCAGACACCATGATGTTAATTATATGACGATAAAAACATTAACAGGATGAGAAGTCACAAGTAGTCTTTGAGGAAGAGGAAAGGGGTTAATGGTTAGGAGGGCTGTGAAGATAGTTTCTAAGGTTCTGCTTTTTGGTTCGTTTTTAAACCTTTGTTTATTATTATCATCATTTTGGTATGGGTGTTTTGTTTACATGTATATATCTGTATCACAGTAGGCTTTCAGTACAGAGGCTAGTAGAGGACATTGGATTCCCTGGGACTAGAGTTACAGACATCTGTATTACTAATGATATGAATATAAATTAATTATAGTCAGCAGTTAAAATACACATTGTGGTAGTATATTCCCAGGAAGGCTGGCATAAGTTCCTTTCTTCTGTGTGTATACCATCCCCCATCTACAAGTAGAGGTTATTGTTCGGTTCCTTTTGAATCTGAGTTGGCTTTTGTCACTTAATCAATAAAACCTGGGAGAAAATACTTGGGGCTTTGGAGATTAAATCGTGAAAAAACTTGCAGCTTTCTCCATCTAGACCACATAAACATTTTTGAAATGTTCTATGGAGCACATCCTGGAAACCAAGTTAACATGCTATGAGAAACCCAAGCCAGAGGGAGAAGTTCAGCCATGTAAGTGAAGGAAACATTTTGGACAGCTGGACATTCCAGTTATTGTAGACATCATATGTAAAAAACCTAGGGTCCAGGCATATAGCCCCAGTCTAGACATCTTCAACTTTGGCACTACCTCACCTGACCTCAGAGGTCACAAAGTAGACATCAAGTATCTTTGTTATATCTTCTCCAAATATGGAACCTTAGCTGTGTGAACATAGTAAAATGATTGTAGTTTTATGCCACTAAGCTTTGTGGTAGATTGTTTATAATAGATAAATGAAACAGATGTGTGCTATCACAGTCTATAATCTGCTGACTGGGAGTTAGTGTTAAGTTGAAAATGAAGGCACCTTCAAGAAGACTGAGCAAAGGTTTGAAACACAGTGAAGATGGTGTTGCTGAAGGCTAAGAAAAAAGGAACCTTTATTATATCACTGGTAGATGGTTTATTTGATTTTCGACACTCATCTGTGGTAAATAACTTGGAAGATAAAAAGTATAACAAAAGTAGAGGCCAGTGAGGTGGCTCAGAGGGGAAAAGAGTTTGCCCTATAAGGTGATGAACTAAAACTCATGAGAAAAAGCTGAGTGTGCACACGCCCAGTGCTCCCTGGGCTGAGGTGAGAGCCAAGACAGGAGAATAACCTGGAAGATTCTGGGTCAGCTGGTCTACAGTATATATCATGGCAGAAACAAGAAGAGAAATGTTGCCCCAACAAGATGGAAGGAGAGAATTGACTCCCAAAATTGTTCCCCACTAGTCCCCATCTCTCTCTCTCTCCCTCTCCTCCTTCCCCTCCCCCGTCTCCTTTCCCTGTTCCTCTCTTCCTCTCCCTCTCTTCCTTTCTCACCCTCCCCTCTCTCTCATAATTAAAAAATTAAATAAAATTAATAAATTTATAGGCAGAATGTTTAAAAGTGCTATTTAGCTTCTGCTAGTTGCCTATAAGGTACAAAAAATAGAGATGAGGCAAAAAATTAGCCATTAAAAAGAAATATTTTTTGTTTGCTTATTTGTTTATTTTGAGACAGGGTTTTATGGAGTCCATGTTTGCCTTGAACTCTTGCTCCTTTTGCCTTTGCCTTCCAGTGCTGGGATTGCTGGTGTATGCCACCATACCCAACTATTTATTGTTTCTTGAGAGAATCTCTGTAGGCTTGCCTTAAACTTGTAGCGGTCCTCCTGCCTCAGTCTCTCAAATGCTAGTAATACAGGCATGAGCCAACATTTTATATAAGAGGAAATCTTTCTCTAATTCAGTTGAGTATGTTGGAAAATCAAACCTCCTCATCCCTGTTAGTTTCAGATGGCCATTGACTTAGAAACATGGCTTCAGAGCAAAGATAAAATTCAAGGCTTTGTGAGAAAAATGTGACCTTAAGTAAATGCATTTGTTAAACTTGTAAAGATGTAAGGCAGCCTCACACAGAACCTTTCTGCTACATGAGAGCAGGCCTGGAGGTCTCACAGGGGATAGTTGGAGATCTGGAGGGCATGTTTTTAACATTAACTTCACAGAGAACTTGAGGGAATATATATATATATATATATATATATATATATATATATATATATATATATATATATATATATACTGTAAGATTTCTTGGAAAATATACAAGGCTTTTAAGAAATTGTACACTAACCATCTGTTCTGAAATAGAGTAACCAAGGGTTAGAGCCAGCAAGTGTAGAGAATAGTTACAGGGAGTGGAGTGGGACTTTGTTGTCATTCAGGAGCTGGTGACTTGTGTCTAAGTTTTAGAATTGATGGCCTCGTTCCTGCTCTTTCTCACATTGCCTCACCTTCTGAATGAGAATGTCTATTGTGGTGACCCTGAGTCAGTTTCAGTGTCCTGTGTTTGTGTGTTGAGTGTGTGGGAGCAGATAATTTGTCTCTTTAATTCAGATCAAGAGGAATAAGACTCCAGTAGCTGTACCTGAGGAACTGCATCTGAGGAGCTTCAACCAAGCTGGACCTGACTTAGATATCCAGATACTGAACATCAAGCTGATGCCATAATGAGATGAGAATTTTGAAGGTCTTAGGAGAGGGTGAGTGTCTTTTGCATGTTGGAGGGAGTTGTTGGGCCCAGGGGGTGGTCTGTGGTAGTTGTTTGGCTCCAAAGTGGCCAGTAGCAGTTTCTTCCTTCCTTGCCATTTAGAGATGGCCTGTTTCTCTATTTCTGTTGAATGTGGGCTGGCTTTAGTGAGTCACTTAACGTATTGGCTGTCATTTGTTGGGACTGCTAAGACTAGATCATAAGAAGCTTCACAACTTCTGTGTATCGTACTTGGAGTTCGCTGTCTTTCTTCTATTGTATGTGCATTGGTGTTTTGCCTAAATATGTGTCTGTGTGAGGGTTTCAGATCTCCCGGAACTGGAGTTATAGACAGTTGTAAGCTGCCATGGGTGCTGGGAATTGAACTCAGAACCTCTGGAAGAACTGCCAGTGCTCTTAACCACTGAGCAATCTTTCCAGCCCTGGTTTGTTTGTTTGTTTTGTTTTGTTTTGTTTTGTTTTGAGACAGGGTCTCACTATCTAGCTCTGGCTGTCCTAGAACTCACTATGTAGACCAGAATGGCCTTAAACTCACAGAAAAATGCCTCCCCTTGCCTTCTGAGTGCTGGAATTAAAGGCATGTACCTCATACCTAGTTCAGTGTTTTTTTGTTTTGTTTTGTTTTGTTTTGTTTTGTTTTATACCAGTAAATACTGGAATATTGTTGGACCAAATAGAAAATAATCTAGCTCTGTATAGTTTGTCAGAGTCATATCTATTCATAAGGGAGACATAAGGAATCAGAGAGATTAGAAGTAAAGGTGTGAAAAAACGTATTTTAAAAGAAGTTGGTGAAGCATATTAGTGGTAGAGAAAATTCACTTGAAGGCAAAGTCATTATTAGAGTTAAAAATTAGGCTTGAGAGATGGCTCAGTGGTTAAGAGCACTGACTGCTCTTCCAAAGGCCCTGAGTTCAAATCCCAGTGACCACATGGTGGCTCACAACCATCTGTAATGAGATCTGATGCCCTCTTCTGGTGTGTCTGAGGACAGCTACAGTGTACTTAGATATAATAAATAAATCTTTTAAAAAAAAGAAAAAGAAACCCTGCCTAGAGTTAAAAATAATTAGGAGAAACTTAAATGAGTAATTAAGGTGGCACATGACTAATTTCAGCTGCTCGGGAGACTGAGACAGGAAGATAGCTTGAGCCTAGCCTAGGCCACCCTTGGCAACAAAACAAGACTTTATTTATTTATTTATTTATTTATTTATTTATTTATTTATAGTCTTTTTGGATATAACATAGCTCTGGCTGACCTGGCACTTGATATGTAGATCAGGTCTGCCATATTCCTGCTTCTGTCTTTTAAGTACCACCGTGTCTGACTAAGATGCCAATCAAGAGTGAAGGGGAGGAGACAAGGGAGGGATATGGAGAATCTGTATCTCCATATGGATTAACAAATATGTAATGCAGGCAGAAATCTCTGAGTATAGTTGTAGGAGTAGTTTGGTAGTTCCACACAGTGAGAATTCTGACTGTGTTTTGAGTAACCTACAGTCATATGGGCAAACATTTTTTGAGAAAATATACTAAAAATTTGAATAACCAGCAAGCTCCATTTGATAGGCATGCACAGAGTCTTAATAAATGAGGACACACTTTAAAAAAAAACTAAAAATATTTGAATACATGCTAAATTTATATTAAGTCTAAGCAATACCACTGAGTAGATGGATGTTAAGCAGATTGCCAATTATATTTTGTTAACGCAATATAGATTAAAATTGAGCAAAATAATAACCTAAAAAACACTGTTTGGAACTTTTAAAGAAACTGGTAGGTCAAAAAGGAAAAAATAATCAAAATTGGGAGTAAAGTTGAATGATGATATAAATAGTTATGTGGATTATAGATAAAGCAGTATCCAGAGGGAAATTTACAACTTTTTATACTTTAAAAAAAATCCTTACATGTTTGATTTGAGCTTTTAAAAATGTCTTCTGTCTCTTGGTTTTTGATTAAGACATGTTTTAATGCTCTTATTTGGTAATTCTAACATTTATGCCAGTTGCATATTGGCTTTTAGCTGTTCTGTTTTCTTGTCTGTATGAGACATTATCTTCTTACTTCTGATAAATTTGTTTAGATTCCAAACAGGAATTTTACTTTCCTGGATACTGGGACTTTACCTTGGTTCATATCACAACTGAGTTTGATCTTTTCCTTAAGTTCACTTACCTGTAGCCAGAGCAGCTCTCCATCTAGAGCTGATCCCAAATCCAATGGAGTTGCTCCACCCAGTACCACATGGTTTGGGCTTTCATTTCTGATTAGTGGTAAGTGGCTTGGCCCTGTCCTGAAGGGCACTTCACATTGCCTCTGTTTCAGTACTCTGCTAAATACAGGTTCTCTGCAAAATCCTAGATGCTACTGTGTGCTGACCATCTTGCCTTAATCTCCTCAGCTAAGATAGGCCTTGGGACTCCCCGGTCAAGGAGACAGCAGACAGCAGGTTTCACTGGGTCAGTTATTTCCTGTCTCTTAGGGCTCACTGTCCTTTATTGCTTGGTGCACATTGTTTCTATAAGTTTGTTTCAGGCAGGTATGTCCTAGAACTCTCTTTGTAGCCCAAGATGGCTTTAAACTTGGGACAGTGCCTCTGCCTCATTCAGCCTATTTTAGAGGTTCCAGCCACTTCGTCTGATTGGTTTGTTTCTAAATGTCCTTAAAATGTTTCATGATAAACATATCTGTCAAATGTGCATGTTTGTCAAAGGAAAGACATGGATTTACTTTTTCTACACTTAAATTTCTTCAATCATTTTGAGAGATTGTTCTAGATTTCAGGTATTTTTAAGTATGGCATGGTGGCAAACACTTTTAATCCCAGCACTCAGGAGGTACCTGGTCTGTGTAGCAAGTTCCTGGACATCTAAGGCTAGATAGTAAGACCTGCCTTAAAAAATAATAAAAATATTTTCAGTTAGTTCCTTGTTTTGATTTTTATTTGCAATCTGTTCTACAGTTATATAAGTAGAGAAATACTTGGCAGCACAGGCCCTGGGGTTTGAGCTAAACATTGCAACCTTGTTTCTCATATTAGCTTCTTTGTTTTTCACTTTAAAAGTAGTCCATCTGTCTCATTTGACTTGATCTTGTGACCTCAGGGAAGAAACCTCCTAGGAATGGAATAAAGAAACTTTTTATATTCTAAGGCTTTTATAAACAAAATGAAGATACAAATATTGTTTTAAATTTAACATCTTTAATACTTCCACAACGCAGTTATTTTTCCTTAAAAAAATGAAGCACTGTTCTTTGGTCTAGTGATTGTTTCTTTATAAATAATTGATTTCTAAGATTTCCTAATTTAAGAAGACTGTGTTCTAGTTGAATAATTTAAGGGAAAGTGATGAGGCTATGAATTCTTTTAGTGGAATAATAAGAGAAAGCAAGATCTGGGGTTGTGAGGAGAGCAGCTGTGTGGTTTCAGATGAAGGAGTTTGCAGTCTTCTCAGTCGGGTCATCTCACCACAGCTGAGGAAGCGATCTGATGGAAGGAGTCTAGAATAATTGGAACTATCATGAGATAATGTGATCCTTATCGTTGGGAGGATGGAAAATCACATTGAAGGATTCCATCTTGTGACTTTCATGCTTGTTTCTTCCCTTTCCTCTCCATATGTTCAGTTTACACTGTTGATAATTGAAAGGGAGAGTGAGGACTGGAGAGATTGGCTCAGTGAAAACAGTGCTGCTCTTTTGGAAGACTTGGGTGGCTCTCAAATGCCTGTAATTTCAGGGCCAGAGGATTTAGCACCCTCCTTTGGTCAACAAGGCACACATGTAGTACATGGACATAAACTTACTAGGGAGAGAGAGAGAAAAAGAGAGAGAGAGAGAGAGAGAGTTCCCTCTGAAATAGAAAAATCCAAATTATTAGTTTCTAGGGCTGTATTTTTTTTTCAAACTGGAAGACAGTCTAACTTTTATAGTGCCATTTATAGAATTATGTACCAGGAAGGTATGACATTTTAAAAATTCTTCCAGTATAAGGAAGACAGATCCAATTAAAATGTCCTGCAATGAAAAAATTAGAAGCTGTCATTCAGAGGGGTCCAGTGCCCCCCAGGCCCTGATGAGGCTGAGGCTGTGGTTGTGTATATATATGTATGCCTGACATGGGCTCCTTATGGTTCTGCTCTCCTCCTCTTTAACAGAGGCATCCCTCTTATCTTTATGCTTCATAGTTTCCTGATCTTGTACTCACGCGTTCACAGCACTAGCTGTGCTGAGGACTATGTTATTTTCTTGCCCTCCTATTTGAGACTTCCCTGAGTCATTCTTACAGGAGCTCACCCAAGTTCATTGAACTCAACTATAAACTACAGGTTTCTGTTAGACGAACAGGGCAGAAATCAGAGCACAGAGACTCCTAATAGAGAATCTGAGAGGCAAGGGAACTAACACATCTCTGTGTCCTGAAATGACCAGATTAGGAAGGAGCACTTGCCACAGTCTTCCTGTTGTGTCAGGGTATGGGGCTTTGGGACTTTGAAGATCCAGTTTTGGCACATTTTAACGAAAAGGAGAAAAGATCATCAGAGAAGGAACTTTAGTCCTTGGAGTTAGTGCCAGGCTCCCTCCTGAGGGAGATGCTCTTCCGGACCTTGAAGTACCCACACAGAGAGCAAGTCAGATACACTGTCAAGAGCGACAGCAGGGCACATAAAGGAAGACACTTGAGAGTCCCAGCTGATCGCCTGAAGCTTTCAAACAATGGAGTCTAAAGGAGGGAGAGACTGATACTAAGGGCATATTTTGGGTAGTTGTCTATTTTGATAGAGAGGTTTATATAAAAATTTATCTATTGTACATCTTCTTTCCTATAATGCAAGTCCAATTATGCATAGGCATACAATGGTAAATCTGGGGCTTATCACTAAAAATTGACTTTCAGAATCCAGTTTTTGGTCTTGTTTTGTTTTAGTTTTGTTTTGTTTTCCAAGACAAGGTTTCTCTGTGTGTTCTTGGCTGTTCTGAAACTTGCTCTGTTGACCAGACTGGCCTTGAACTCACAGAGACCTGCCTGTCAAGTGGTGGGGCTAAAGGTGTATCCCTCCACTTTTAATTCACCGGAAATCCAGTTTTATGTTACTGTGCATGCACCTCAAAGGAGCCAAGGCTGGACCAGTCTTTCTCCTTTTGTACTGGTTTTTTGAAGAGTATGATTGGGTAGAATCTGTCTGTTTGATAGTTGTTAAGGGGAGGAGGAACTTATTCTGTTGTTTGGAGTGGGGTGTATATACATAGTACATGCAGGTAAGGGTCTCAGTCTACCAAGTGCATTATTAGAAGAGGGGTGTGCATGTAGCCCAATCAAGGTAGTCCCAGGTCAAGTATTCCTATGCTTGCCTGCTTCCAAATAGGAATAAAAAGGCACACTGTTACATATTTTTACAAATCTGTTTAATACCTCACTTCCTAAGAGACAGCTGGAGTTAGATCCCCGGTTGAAGGTAACTTTATACAGTATTTTAAAAGTGTATGTGTGTGTGTAGGTCAGAGGACATTTTTGTGAAGTTGCTTCTCTGCTTCTCCCTTAATATGGGTTCTGGGGATCAAACTCAGATTGCCAGGCTTGTGTGGCAAATGTTACCCACTGAGCCATCTCACTAGCCCTTTAACACAGTTATTTTAAATAATCATGTATGTGAAATAAAAGTTCCATGGCATAGAATTTTTCACTTGTGCTATGTCCAGGCCTTTTCAGATTAGGAATACTAAACTGAAAAAAAAAGGGGGGGTGTGTCACATTTTGAAACAACTATTTCCTACTTTTATGTGGGAAAGAGAAACACAGGAGTTATCACCATTAAGTACACCAGGTTTCTGCATGTGTTTAATCAATACAGGCTGTTGAACCTAATTAAACAGTACAGCATCCAGACTCCAGACTTGAGTGGGTGGGGAGCTGATCCCTCCAAGCTCTGAGGTGGGAGTTAGTCCTGGCTCATGTGCTTTTTAAAAAGCAGTTGCTGTTCAGTGTTAAAAGTGGTGTTTTGTTTTTTTTTTTCAATTTTTTATTAGATATTTTCTTAATTTACATTTCAAATGCTATCCCGAAAGTTCCCTCCCCCCCCCACCCCCCGCCCTACTCCCCTGCCCACCCACTCCCACTTCTTGGCCCTGGCGTTTCCCTGTATTGAGGCATATAAAGATTTCAATACCAAGGGGCCTCTCCTCCCAATGATGGCCGACTAGGCCATCTTCTGCTACACATGGAGCTAGAGACATGAGTTCTGGGGGTTCTGGTTAGTTCATATTGTTGTTCCTCTTCTAGGGTTACAGAAAAAGTGGTGTTTTTTTTAAAAAAACATTTATTTATTTTCTGGGTTTGTGGGTGCATGTGTAACACAACTCGTGTGAAAGTCAAAGACAAGTTGCAAGAGTGGATTCTCTTATCCCCTATGTGGGTCCCAGGGGTAGGTCCTGATGGAACTCAGGCTGTGAGTAAGCATCCTAACCCTTGGAGCCATCTCACACCCCACATTTAGCAGTTTTGTAGGCTGTGTGCATGTGGGTGTGCGGGGCTCATGTGTGGAGGTCAGAGGACAGCTTTCATGTCTAGGTTCTCTTTTTCTCTCATGTGGGGTCCAGGGATAGAACTCAAGTAGTCATCTCTCCAACCCTTGAGTTACTACCCCAGTTACTAAGCATGAGAAACTTCCTTCTGAATGACTGATCAGGGTAGTCCAAATGCTTCCCAAAACAATATAGGCTATGATGTAGCCTTTGGTTGTCTCTCAGTGGTTGAGGGTGGCCTCTTATTGCTGAAGACACTGTACACATAGAACATTAAAGAAGATCGTTTTAGCTTTTATGTGCATGAGTGTTTTGCCTGTTTTCATGTCTGCATATCATGTGTGTGCAGTGCCTGTGGAGGCCAGAAGAGGTCATTTGGATTCTCTGAAATTAGAGTTGTATACAGCTGTGAGCAGCCATGTGTGTGCTAGGAATTAACCCTGGTCCTCTGAGAGTAACCAGTGCTTTTGAATGTAAGCTTGTTCTTTTAAAAAGATCTACTTTTATTTTATGTTTATAGATATTTTACCTGCATATATGTCTGTGTACTACATGTGTGCTTGGTGTCTGTGGAGGCCAGAAGAGGGTGTTGGATCCTCTGGAACTGGTATTAAGGATGGGTGTGAGCCACAATAGGTGCTGGGAATTGAGCCTGGGACCCTGGGTCCCCTGCTTGAATAAGCAGCACTTTTAACTGCTGAGACAACTCCATACACTTCCATAACCAACCTTGTTTCTGACGTTTCGAATTTTAGTGTACATTTGATTAGTCTTTGGGCCAATCATTTGAAGATAGGAGAAATTACTGCCAGGTTTTTCATATCATGCATTTGCATTTGACTTCCAACCTTCGAGGGCTGTCCAGTTTCTTTAAGGTAAATGGAGGGTCTCACAGTGTGGCCATGTAGATGAGGATGTTTATATGGGAGAAATGACATCCTCTCTCATCTTCTCCACATCCAGCTTCAGCGTGAGGCCCTAAACCTCGAGTACCAGGGCTCTGCTTCACAGCTTGTAGTCTGCACCCCGGTCCCCACCACAATTCCTTGGATTACTGATAAAAAGTCAAGGATCTTATAATTTCATCTGTAAACATACCATTTTATCTCTAACAGCAATTCTATTATTACACTAAAAGTTTATATTTCTTTAATAATATCGAAACAATGTATATAATTTCTCTAGCGCCCTTTATAAATGCTATTTTTCTGGTGTATTTTAATTAGAATGCAAATGAATTTCAGTTATTTTGTGTGTTTGTTTTTCAGATTTTATGTTTATTATGTTTGTATATACGAGTGGTCTGTCTTCACACACACCCAGAAGAGGGATTCAGATCCCATTACAGATGGTTGTGAGCCACCATGTGGTTGCTGGGAATTGAACTCAGGACCTCTGGAAGAGCAGCCACTACTCTTAACCGCTGAGCCAACTCTCCAGCCCTGATTTATTTCTTTATACATTCCATTTCTTTTTGTTTCTTTGTTTTTTGTTTTGGTTTGGTTTTTGGTTTTTCGCGGCAGGGTTTCTCTGTATAGCCCTGGCTGTCCTGGAACTCACTCTGTAGACCAGGCTGGCCTCGAACTCAGAAATCTGCCTGCCTCTGCCTCCCGAGTACTGGGATTAAAGGTGTGCGCCACCACGCCCGGCTCAAATAATGTTTTTTTTTTTTGTTTTTTTTGTACATCCCATTTCTTGTAAACTGTATCATTTGCCTTGTAATTTCCTTAAGTCTGAATTATACTGATTATATCTCTAGTGGTTTTTGTTTGTTTGTTTGTTTGTTTTAAAGATTTATTTATTATATGTAAGTACATTGTAGCTGTCTTCAGACACACAAGAAAAGGGCATCCAATCTCATTGCAAATGGTTGTGAGCCACCATGTGGTTGCTGGGATTTGAACTCAGGACCTTTGGAAGAGCAGTCAGTGCTCTTAACTGCTGAGCCATCTCTCCAGCCCCAGTTTAGTTTTTTTTAAACAAAAAATAGTACTTATATTTAGAAGTTTGCTTGGATTTCATGAGTGCTTTCTTCCATTAGAAAGTACATAATGTCTGCCTGTCTCTTGTGATGTCAGCAGCTATTGATCTTTGCAGATATCCATTAAATCATTCAGGCTATAAAATGCTCGTGTTCTACTTCTTTCTGTAATGGGCATGCCAGGTGAGTGCTTCCTTCTTACTCCTTTTCAACAGTTTTCAAAATGGTTCACCAGCTTTTCCAGTGGTGAACAGTTAGCTTTGTTTTATTTATTGGGGTTGGGTATCATTGTGAATTTCCAATTTAAACAATTTTGAGTATGTTTCAGTCCAGTGCTGTTATTATTACACTTTATTTCATTTCTTATACTTTTATGTATCATCTTGTAGTAGAGTAGGTTGAAAATGAGGACATGTCTCACTCCCTTTGTGTCCCCGGACCTTAGTCTTCAGTGTTGATCAAATGAGTGAATTGATGTTCTCTGTAGCATTTCAAAATGTGATTTCATTTTGAGGACATTGCAAACAATGTCAAGGATAAGTCTTCCTGATTGATCTAGAAAAAGGGATTTTAAGTGAAGAAATACTGCACAAAAATAAAGAAAATTATTTTTTTTAAAGTGACTACTAGGTAGGTGTGGTGGCACCTATAAACTCATCTGCTTGGGAGCCTGAGCTGGGAGGGTCACTGGTGTCCCTCCAACCTTTGGAGTGTGTAGAAGGGGTATTTAATTGCTAATACCGAGCAGACCGCAGAGTGTTTGTTCTATTGTTTCCAATGGATCTTTCATTGTAATTCTCCCCCCCCCCCCCATCAGTCTGTTTTTACTTCTCTTGCTATAGCATAAGTAACATTTAAAGCTACCTTTTCACT
This sequence comes from Mus minutoides, assembly GCA_902729485.2. Lineage (NCBI taxonomy): Eukaryota > Metazoa > Chordata > Mammalia > Rodentia > Muridae > Mus > Mus minutoides. The sequence continues at coordinate 1,456,372 of LR749520.1, forward strand.
CCCATTGACTTTTTGCTCCCTTAATATAGAAAGGCTTGTGTGTTGCAGCACTGACTGGGGAAGCCTCTCATGGGCTGGGGAAGTGCTGTACCACTGAGCTGTATTCCCAGATTATTGTAGAAGGTTAAAAACAAAACTAGATAGATATGGTCCCCATAAGCTTATCCACTTACTCTACATTTCCCACAATATTTTTTTTTCTTTTTTTTTCTTTTTTTTGAGACAGGATTTCTCTAATTAGCCCTGCCTGCCTTGGAATTCACTATATGTTTTTAAATTTTGTTTGTTTATTAATTTATTTGACACAGGGTTTCCATGTGTAGCTTTGGCTATCCTGGAACTCACTGTGTAGACTAGGCTGACCTGGAACTCACAGAGATCCACCTACCTCTGCCTTTCAAGCCATGTCAGCCCAGCTACAAAACTTCTTTTAGGTACATGCTAGGTACCATTCTAAACCCTTTTACATGGATTTATATGTGTCATTTATTCTTATTGTAACCCTGCAAAAAAGAGTAGGTAGCAATTTTAACATCCCCATCATACAGATGAAATCACTGAAGCACAGACATTAAGGAATTTTTGCTCCAAGTAGATGTTTTGTTTGTTTGTTTGTTTGTTTTTACAAATTTTGTAGTTTTATAAGGAAAAGCAAATATGGGTAGGCAAGGTATTTTTCCATAGCACCAGGAATCAAATCTAGGCCTCTTATTATGCTCTGAGCTAGTGCTCTACCACTAACAATCTCTGGCCTTAGAACTGCTACCTCCTGGGGCTGGTGAGATGGCTCAGCGGGTAAGAGCACCCGACTGCTCTTCCGAAGGTGATAAGTTCAAATCCCAGCATCCACATGGTGGCTCACAACCATCCGTAACGAGATCTGGCGCCCTCTTCTGGAGCTGTCTGAAGACAGCTACAGTGTACTTACATATAATAAATAAAATAAATCTTTTTAAAAAAAAAAAAAGAACTGCTACCTCCTTCCCTTTTTCTGCAACATCGAGATCAAACCTAGAACTGCCTGTGCACTAAGCAAGTTCTGGGCCACTGGGCCTTGTCCCTCAGTTCTCCTAGGTGCTTTATAGGTAGTTGTAAGGCAAGCATGTGTGCAATCTTCGTTTTCTTTTGCAGTGCATGTTGAATCAAGGCCTTGTGCATGCTAGTACTCTGAACCATTTACTTACATCCTTAGCCCAAGACAGCCCTTTTTGTTGTTTTATTTTGAGACAGGGTCTCATCTAGCTAGGCCAGGTTCAAATTAGCGGTGGTGGTGCACGCCTTTAATCCTAGCACTTGGGAGGCAGAGACAGGCGGATGTCTGAGTTCGAAGCCAGCCTGGTCTACAAAGTGACTTCCAGGACAGCCAGGGCTATATAAAAAAAACCCTGTCTCAAAAAAAAAAAAAAAAAAAAAAAAGAAAAAAAGAAAGAAAAGAAAAGAAAAAGAAATATTCCTGATGCTTGCTTTCACCTACCACGTGCTTAGGACTGCAGGTGTATACTGCCATACATCACAGAACAGTACTCTTAGGAACTTACTGCTGAACCTCATTTCTTATATTCTTTCCATCTGCTGGCATTCCTTTTCTTTGTGGGTTCCCAGCTCTCAGCAGTAGGAACGTTTGGAGGGTTTTGTTTTTAGGCAGGGTCTTACCATGCAGCCCTGGCTGGCCTGGTACTTGCTGTGTACACCAGGCTGCCATAGAACTTACAGAGATCTGCCTGAATCTGCCTTCCACATGGTGAGGTTAAAATTATATACGATTATGCTCGGCAGGAAGCTAAGTTTTCATTTTCATTTTAATGTATATGTATGAATGTTTTGCCTGCGTGTATATGTATGTACTGCTTCCATCCCTGGTATGTACGGAAGCTAGCAGAGAGCATTGTTTTCCCTGAAACTGGAGTTAGAGATGATTGTGAGCTCCATGTGGGTTCTGGTGGTCAAACCCAGGTCCTCAGGAAGAGCAGCCGGTGTTACTAACTGCTGAGCTATGCAGTTATCTCTCCAGTCCCTAGAAAACTAAGCTTTAATGGTTGAGGAAAATTAATTTAAAAATAAGAGAAAATACTATTACATTTATTATAATAAGTAGTATTTTGTTGATTTCTCCAGATTGAGAAGTTGAAAATACTGTTAAAGCAAAAATAAATTATTTGGAAATGTATGTATCAGCCTTCACCTGCTGTTGGAGTCTGGCTATGGCATTGAGATGATCTGGGAGAAGTGGAATGATTATGAGCACATAAAACTTTTCCAAACAGAAAAACCAAGCAGCAACTACACATTATTTTTGTTTTTGAAACAGATTCTTTTTGTTTGTTTGTTTGTTTGCTTGCTTGTCTGTGTCTATTTTTTAACAGGGTTTTTCTATATATCCCTGGCTGTCCTGGAACTTGCTCTGTAGACCAGTCTGGCCTCGAACTCAGAAATCTGCCTGCCTCTGCCTCCCTAGTTCTGGGATTAAAGGCGTGCGCCACCATCACCTGGCTTGACTCAGATTATTGTGAGATAGTCCATACAAGCTGTGTAGTCCACACTGGGCTCCAGCTCAAGGTTCTCTAAGCCTTCAGAATTCTGAAATAATAGACATGTGCCACACTCATAGCACAAGTATAAAGGCATGGTGGTGCATGTCTTAGGCCCAGCATGTGGGAGGCAAAGGGAGGAAGGTGGAGTTCAGTACCAACCTGATTTAGTGAGTTACAGGCCAAAATCTGAAAACTTTTGGAATGTAGCGTCAATGACCAGAAGGCTTTGAGGTTTTAGGTCTTATTTGTAGTTGGATTATTCATCCTGGCCATTCTAATTCCAGAAAAGAGATGGTTCAATGTGACTTTTAATATGGTATTGAGATATAACTCCAATGTGATTTCTTCAAAATTAATTTAAGAGTATTAATTTACTTTTAGGAACTAAGCCATTGTCAATATGATTCCTCATTTGCTGTTTATGAAAAGTCTTGATCATATCGTGTTGTGTAGCAGTAATAATGGAGAAGGATCATTTCATTTAACATGATTCTACAGTGATGCATCTACCCAATCATTTTGTAAGAAAGGAATGCTTATTTCACCTATTCTCTTTTGTTTTTTTAGGAAACTGAATAGTTTGTTCTAGCTGAATTCAAATAAATGTTCAGTTGGTAGAACAACTACTTTGTGTGCACATGGTAAATGTTATTTACTTGGACACATTTGCCTTTTTCTATTTTATACTTAATTGGTTTGACTGCATCTCTAAAAGCTGCTATTTAGACTGGCAGCCAACAAACCCCACATGTCTGAGAGAGATGCCAGGGAAGTGTTGGTGCTCCAATTTCCCTAATCCTTCATTTTTAGAGGTCACTGAAATCACAATTCTTTAGAGGGTGGTAGTGTGTTTTGGACCGTCGCATGGGAAAAAATTAACACTTTAGTGATTTATGCATTACACATTTAACATGTGTTAACTTATTTAATTATTAGAATTCTAGAGGTAGATGGCCTATCAGGTTTATAAATAAAAATTTGGGGTTAATTAGCCTGTCTCAAATCTTTGTTTTTTTAATGTAAATACTTTGCACATCCTTTTTTTTTATTAGATATTTTCTTCATTTACATTTTATCCCCTTTCCTGGTTTCCCCTCTGAAACCCCCCTAACCTATCCCCCCTCCCCCTGCTCACCAACCCACCCACTCCTGCTTCCCTGTCCTGGCATTCCCCTACACTGGGACATCAATCCTTCATAGGACCAAGGGCCTCTCTTCCCATTGATGTCCAACAAGGCCATCCTCTGCTACATATGCAGCTGGAGCCATGGGTCCCTTCATGTGTACTCTTTGGTTGGTGGTTTAGTCCCTGGGAGGTCTGGGGGTACTGGTTGGTTCATATGGTTATTCCTCCTATGGGGCTGCAAGCTCCTTTAGCTCCTTCAGTCCTTTCTCTAGTTCCTCCATTGGGGACCTTGTGCTCAGTCTAGTGGTTGGCTGAGAGCATCCGCCTCTGTATTTGTCAGGCACTAGCAGAGCCTCTCAAGAGACAGCTGAATCAGGCTCCTGTCAGCAAGCACTTGTTGACATCCAACTTGTTGTTGGGTTTGGTGACTGTATTTGGGATGAATCCCCAGGTGGGGGACAGTATCCAGATGGCCTTTCCTTCAGTCTCTGCTCCATACTTTGTCTCTGTATCTCCTTCCATGGGTATTTTGTTCTCCCTTTTAAGAAAGACTGAAGTATCCATACTTTGGTCTTCCTTCTTGAGCTTCATTTGGTATGTGAGTTGTATCTTGAGTATTCTGAGCTTCTGGGCTAATATCCATTTATCAGTGAGTGTATACCATGTGTGTTCTTTTGGGATTGGGTTACCTCACACAGGATGATATATTCTAGTTCCATCCATTTGCCTAAGAATGTGATGAATTCATTGTTTTTAATTTGGCAGTTCCTCAGAAAATTGGACATAGAATTACCTGAGGACCCAGCTGTACCATTCCTGGGCATATACCCAGAAGATGCTCCAACATGTAATACGGACACATGCCTGTCTCAAATCTTAAGTGGCAAGACTATGATTTGAAGCCATCTCCGTCTCCAAGTCTTATTCTTTCTATTATACCGCCTGTGTCTCTGTCTGTTATATTGCTGTAGCTGTTACATGGAACAGGGTAACTTTTGTTAGTGTTTCAGTACGAAAAGGCAGTTAATGGAATAAGTAGGCACACTAAGAAGATTGCACTTCATAGGACTTAGGTCAGCTAAGTTAGAGTGTAAACCTGTCAACTTGAGTGTGATAAGTCGTATGTTGTAGTTTCCAAGTCTGTAAATAAAGATCACACATGCTCAGGTTTCTAATGGTACATATTTGTGTGAACTTTGAAACTTAGAAAATTCACTAATGTAAGAAATTATTCATTATGATTATGACACATCATGTGGCTTGGTGAATGATATTGTTCTTAGAACCAAGAAACACTTAGTTGATCTTGGCAGTATGCCATTTAAACTCAAAGAAATAGCACCTGTCAATCACAGTCACTTCTTGGAAGGAAGCATTGAAAAATGGCACAGCAGTTATTCTCCTTGACCTCTTTCTCTGAAAGGGAATTGGATTAGGCAAGCTGGTTTCATAATAGAGTAGAGCTTCTCTCTTGTCCCTGGGGAATTTAAGCCGAGCAGCCAGACTTGCTGTGTGAAGCCAGTACAATCTGGTTTTCAAGGATTTAACTAAATTCACTGTGATTAAGGTTTTATGAGGGACGCACATTGCAAAGCAGCAGCTTTAAAAAATGCTGCATATGAGTCAGTTCATGTCTTTAGATTGGAGCACAGACCAGAACAACTAAGTAAATTCAGAGAATGCTCCTCACCAGTTCCGTAGTGTCTTAAAGAGAAGCCTAGATTGTGAAGTTGAAAAGTAGGCAGAAGGGGACATTATATACATTATATAATGAGTCTTCGTGTAGGCAGTGCTTGATATTTCTTCAGGTTTTAGTTTATAAGCTGACTCAAGGATTTTATTTCACCGTACAGAAAGAGAAAACCATGTTGAGCATAGTGGTATAGCCTGTATTCCCAGTAGTGAGCAGGCAAGAAGTGTGAGCATTATTGCAGGTTGCAGGTCAGCCTCGTCTGCATGGTAGCTCTAGGCCAGTTACAGCTACATAGCATGACTCTGTCACGAAAAAATAAAGCTAACCTAAAGGTAAACACAATACACAGTGGGAATACAGTTAGTATATAAATATTAATAGAAATCAGTCACAGACCAGATATAATCGCACCCACCTATAATCTCAGCTCTCGGAAAACAGAGGCAATTGGATCTCTGTTAGTTAAAAGCCAGCCTGGTTTATGTAGAAAAATTCCAGCCCAGCCAATGGTTTATAGTGAGACCCTGCTTTAAAAAAAATTGCAGTATTTCAGTTATTACCTTAAAAATGAAGGCATGCTGGAGAGGTCCCCTATACCCTGGTGAAACTCAACGTTGTCTTTGATTAGGCTGATCTTGCTTCGTTCCTTTCACAAACAATGTCTAGATTTGCTAGGAGTTTCATGCAATGCAAATCCCTTGTGATTCTTTTTAAATAGTTATTGATTAGCCTGGCATCTTGGTGCAAATCTTAACTCTTAGCTTGCAGGAGGCTGAGGAAGAATGATTAAAGTGGATTTGAGGCCTGCCTGGCTAGGCTACACAGTGTGACCCTGTCTTAAGAAGAAAAAACAAAAAAGCCTGGGGACATGGCTTAGTAAGAGTGCTTGCTCTGTAAGCAAGAGGACCATGAGTTTTCACATAGAAAGCTGGGGCATGACTTCATATGCCTATAACCCTTCCTGGCATTGTGGGGCAGAAACAGGCAGAACCTTAGAGCCAACCAGTTAGTCTAATCTAAAACGGTGGGCATCCAGTTCATTGAGAGACCCTGTGTCAAGGCAGTAGGGTCTAGGATGATGGGGAAAACATTTGGCATCCTGCTCATGTTGGGGTAGGTGCCCCTTACACTTAAGGCACGAGGCAAACATACGCGCACACACACAAACATACATAAACAATAGCAACAACAACAAAACACCAGCAGCACCAAGGAAAAAGGTCTGATTGTCCTAAAATAGTTACTTAAGACCCTTTGTAGTGGTTTGCATTGTGTGCAGCCACAGAAAGCCAAGGCAATAGATTCTCAAGGTCAAGGCCATGTTAGGCAATGGGCATTCTTTCCAAAAAAAGGTAAATAAAATATAAATAAATAAATAAATAAATAAATAAAATTGTATCACTGTACTTTGGAAAATCAAGGCTATCATGAGTGGAGAAGAGAGGCTGTGTCAGGGAAGCAATGAGAAGTCACTGTGTTCCTTAGCACCATTTTTAAAATTCACTTTACATCTCAATCAGCCCACATCCTCTCCTTCTAGTCCCACCCTCACACACTCCTTCCTCATTACCTCCTTCTCCTCTCCTCCGAGAAGGGGAAGCCCCCATGGTTGGTTGGTACCACCCACCCTGGCACATTAAGTTGCAGCAGGACTCGGTGCATCCTCTCCCACTGAGGCTGGGCAAAGCATCTCAGCTAGGGGAAGGGGGTCCAAAGGCAAGCAACAGAGTCAGCCCTCCCTCCACCCCCACCCCCACCCTCTCCAGTTGTTAGGGGACCCACATGAAGACCAAGCTGCACAACTGCTATAAATGTAGAGGGCCTAAGTCTAGCCCTTGCATGATCTTTGGCTAGTGGTTTAATCTCTGTGAGCAACCATGGCCTTAGCACCATTGTTATACCACCAGTCACAGACTTTCCCCTCAGATTATCTCTCATAAAGTCAGAATGTGGCAAGACAGATAAAATTACTCTCAAGTGTATGTTGGCTTTCACTGGATTTAAATATTTTGGCTCTCTAGAATAACTTACTCAATTGATCAAAAGAAAATGTCTGGGACTTATTACCATGGAAAGGAAAACAGTCTTACACCTCAATTTTGCTGAAAAAGTTCAAGGTATTGTATTACTAAGTGATTTTAAGGAATGTTCAGGTAGGTTTTGAAAATACACTTATGAAAGAGATGAGTATGTATTTTCTTTTTTTTATTAATTAATTAATTAATTAATCTTTCCCTTTGTTCCGGTCAACCCCCCTCTCTCCACTTGACCCCACTCGTTCAGGCTGGCTCCGCTAGCTCTGGCCGCCTGCCCCCGTATGGCCCCGCTCGCTCCAGCAGGCCCCGCTTGCTCCGGTTGGTCTCTCCGGTTCTTCATAAGTACGCTGTAGCTGACTTCAGACGCACCAGAGGAGGGCGTCAGATCTCATTATGGGTGGTTGCAAGCCACCATGTGGTTGCTGGGATTTGAACTCATCACCTTCGGAAGAGCAGTTGGGTGCTCTTAACCGCTGAGCCATCTCACCAGCCCGAGTATGTATTTTCTTATTTATTGCATATGCTCAGTTTGAGCTCATACCCTTGCTTGGTGAGGTAAGAGTTGGATACATTAGTTTATGCTCTCCTCCCCAAGATTAGTTATAGTTCAGTCTGACTGAAGTAGGTGATTAATGTGTCAAAGTTTTGTGTATGTTTGTTTCCCGTCTTTCTCACCTATAGTGCCTGTTGCATCTTCCCCACAAAGTGTGACTGGAGGTGAGGTGGTTGGGGATGTACGAGGCAAGGGCCAGCTGTGTAAAGCTAGGACGGTAGCAGCTACTAGGAGAGGGGCTTCCTGAGTGCAGTTGCTTGTTTTTCAGTTATACTTTGTTTTGGAGTGTATGTGTACCCTTGGTCGTAATGGTGTTGGGGCTGCCTGTGAATCCTTTGCACTTAATATGCTTGATCTTAAAACCCTCTTGAGTTGTGCATGCTACTAAAATTAAAGGGACAGAAAAAAGTTGGAACAGATTAAGCCCTCAAAACAGAAGGTCCAGTGTGGTGCTTTGGAAGCTAGTGCACCGCACTGGGCCATGAAGTGCTGGTATGACAGCAGTGGGGGGGGGGGGGTTGAGGAAAGAAGTTGAGAGTGCTCTTGCCTCTTACTGCTATGCTAGAAACTGCTGGGGAGCTCTCGGCCGAGGGCTCAGAAGTTAAGTTGGAAGTGGTGTTGCATGCCTGTAATCTCAACACTTGGGAGGTAGAGACAGGACAATCTCTGTGAGTTCAAGGCCAGACTAGTTTATAGAGAGTTCCAGGACAGCCAGATTGGCATAGTGAAACCCTGTCCTTCCCGCCCCCCCCCAGACCCCCCCCCCAAAAAAAANCCCCCCCCCTCCTTTTAATGTATTTAGTTTTCTTGTGGGATAGGATCTTCCTGTTTTCTAGGCTGGCCTCTAATTCTGGGCTTGTGCTACAGGTGTGGCATGCCTTTACTCCCCCTCCCCCCCATAGGGAAGTGATTTATTTATTATATGTAAGTACACTGTAGCTGTCTTCAGACACCCCAGAAGAGGGCATCAGATCTCATTACAAATGGTTGTGAACCACCATGTGGTTGCTGGGATTTGAACTCAGGACCTTCAGAAGAGCAATCAGTGCTCCTAACTGCTGAGCCATCTTGCCAGCCCCGCCTTTACTTTATTTTAAAAGATTAGAAAAATATTTAAATATTTCCAGTACATAATTAAATAGAGATAAGTAAGAAGAGAGCCTTTAGTTTTGATGTGACAGGAAAGATGTTAGTTTCATTGAGAGAATATGGTTAGAATCCATTCCTAATGGCAAGAGAAGAAAAAACCTTTTTCTCACTTTTTCTCACTCTCTTTCTAAAGGGAATGGAGAGAGTTCACCCATAGGACACTCTTATTGTCTCTGGTGAGTTCTGATTTAGGAACTCTAAGGTATTTTCTTTTTAATGTTTTTGTAAAGAAGTAGAAGGAAGAAACTATTTCTTTCTATTATTTAAATATTTCAAGAAAAGGATCATAAGTTCAGGTTAAATTTCTACTAATCTGATTTCACCACTCTGGTTTGGTTAGGAGCTGTCTCCATCTACTGGTCACAGACAACCTGCTGTTTTGTTCGGGTACATGCTTTCCCCACTTTTTCTCTTCAGTGTTTGACAGTTGTGCAGCCGTGCTCTCTCTGATTAAGTATCATGCCTTTATGTAGCTTTTCCTAGAAGTTGTAGAGAGAGCAGTGTAAAGGGCTTGAAGAATAAACCAAAAGGTTGAACTCTGTTAAGTGCCTCATTTGTGTTTAGTATTTGTCAAGTAAGTCTAATTTATATATTAAATGACTTAAAGGTTATCACTTCTATTTGACTAAGGGCATCATTTCCCAAAGTGCTGTTGGTCTAATTTCTTATTCTTTCTTAGAAAGGATTGCCATTATCATTACCAAATAACACAGTTTGAAGAGAGAGGGACTTCCCAGGCATGATGTCATGAACCTGTAATTCTAGCACTCCAGAGGCAGAGGCAGGAAATAGAAGCTTGCATTCAGCTGCACAGTGAGTTTAAAGATAGCCAGAGTCATATAAGATCTTCTCAAAATTAAACAGACCAAACTGACTTTGGTCATGGGTTACCAAAATTATTTTAGGTTTCAGGCTATGTGGTTTTCATTGTAGCTGTTTTAACTAGTGTCATACAAATGTAGCCATAGGTATAATACACAAATTTTAAGTGTAACTCTATTATAAAAATACCTTTATTTATGGAATCTGATATTTGGGTTTACCATAATTGCCTTGTGCCAGATACAGTATTATTTTGTATTTTTCAGCTATTAAAAAAAGAAGAAAGATGCCGGGTGTGGTGGCACACGCCTTTAATCCCAGCACTCGGGAGGTAGAGGCAGGCGGATTTCTGAGTTCGAGGCCAGCCTGGTCTACAAAGTGAGTTCCAGGATAGCCAGGGCTATACAGAGAAACCCTGTCTTGAAAAACCAAAAAAAAATAAAAATAAAAAAAGAAGAAGATCAAACCTCTATACCATCATCTTTCCTCTCTTGTCCTTTTCCCCTTCCTCCACACATATATACACAGAAACTTAGTTTTCAAGTTATAAAAAAAATAAATATTATAAGGAAAAATCCAAGGTTTGGGGAGATGGCTCAGAGGTTAGGAGCACTGACTGACTGTTCTTTGAGATGACCCAGTTTGATTCCCAGCACCCACATGGCAGTTCGAAGCATTTCACAACTCCATTTCCAAGGAAATTTAGAATCCTCTTCTGACTAAGGCACTATCACGCATACATACATGGTGCACAGACAGACAAACATGCAGCCAAAATACCCATCCATAAAAACTAATGTAAGAAGCGGTTAAAGAGTCACAGGTCAGGAAGATGGCTTTGTGAGTATACGAGTGCTTGTCTTGAATGTGACCCTCAGAAAAAAAGACCCACAGTGGAAAAAGAAAACTAGTACATGGAAGTTATCTTTTGACTTTCACACACTGAAAGAAAGATCAGTTGTCATCAGAGTTAAAGCAACATAATTCATTTTAAGGAATATTTGTGTTTTTCCAATTTTAATATCTCTGAAATTGGCATGTCAATTTAATTGGCAACACTCTTCCTGACCATGTGGATTACCTGCCCAGCATCTTTGCCTTTGTCCTCTCAGATCCTTCTCTATGTTTAATTTACATCTCTTCCTTTAATCCTGTCCTTTGACATACCCTCATTATTTACACATTACCTTGGGATTCAAGACATTTTGAATCTTTCCCAATCTCCAGCATTAAAATCCTGCCATATCTCCTGGCCTTGCCCTTGTGCTTCGATGACATTATGTCACATGTTCCCAAGTGTACTGGTCAACATTCTTTGCCTTTGCTCTGGAATTTCTCCCTGACTTGAAATGTCCTCTGGAGATTTATTGCAACATTCTTCCTCTTCTGGATCCCATCAGTTTCTATCCATTTTGAGAGTCACTACCATTCCCTACTGTGGTATATTTTCTATTCATTATTATACCATGTTGTAAATACATATTTATAAGTCTCTGGCCAGTGAGATGGTTCCCTGCATAAAGGTACTTTGCCATCAACACCAGTGAGCTGAGTTCTATCCCTGGGATTCACAAGCTGCCAGGAGAGAACTGAGTCCTGCAAGTTGTTTTGTAATCTCCACATGCCCCTCCCATAAACATGCACACTCTAAATAAAATGTAATAAATCAAAAAAGTCTTTCAGATAAAATCATGAGTCCCCTGAGGGTATTTAATAAGTTTATTAAACTAAAGGAACTGTGAAGGTTAATATTGTCGATTGTGGTATAGTTATGGAAGAAGGAGATAAGTTTGAAGGAAGTTTTAGTAAGGAAATATCTTAGGTAGCAGTCTAATAGAGGAGGAAACATCTGTCACCAATGAAAGGTATCAGCAAGCTATTTAAGTTCTTGTAGCCTAAGACTTGCAGAATATTAATCTATCTGGAAAATTAGCATTGGAACATAATTCTATTTTTGTTTCAGAGTTTGAAGAGGAGATACAAGAGATCAGACAGGAGAAAAATAAATAGATAAGTGAAACCCCAGAGGGCGAGAAAGAGACAGTAATGGCAGGTAAACTTGGTTTGAGCTTGAAATGTGATCTGGCAGTCCAAGAAAAGCTAGTACTATTCTGAGCAGCTAACAAAGAGGAATTGTGTCACAGGTTAGGGAGCCAGCAGGATCCCACTGGGAATATTACATTTAGCACTGTGTCAGCATGATAGAGACAGAAGGTGATGGCTCTAAGAGCAGCTGCAGTGCAGAAGGAAGGGGAGGTTAAAAATTGAAGCACACAGCCCAGCGTGGTGGCACACGCCATTAATCCCAGCACTCGGGAGACAGAGGCAGGTGGATTTCTGAGTTCGAGGCCAGCCTGGTCTACAGAGTGAGTTCCAGGACAGCCAGGGCTATACAGAGAAACCCTGTCTCGAAAAACCAAACCAAACAAAACAAAACAAAAAAACAAAAATTGAAGCACACACTATTGACTGAACTCTTGCTGTTCTTAAGGTGCAGGAGAAGACACTCCCAAATATCTGGAATGTTAACATCAGTGCAGGAGAAACAATATTTAGCTGAGACTTTTTTGTTGTTGTTGACACAGGGTCTCACTTTGCAGATGTGGCTGGCCTTGAACTCACATGGTAGATCATTCTGTTCTTGAACTTGTAGAGATGCCCCTGTCTCAGCCTCCCAAGTGCTGGGGTTAAAGGTGTGCACCACCGTACCTGGCTTATAGAACTTTACAAGAAGATGAAACTCAGGGCAGGTAAATTAATATCTCTCCAAAAGAAGTGCTCCATATCACTGTTGTTGATAATCCTGCTGCCTTGCCTCTTTGGACACTTTACAGTGTGAATGCTGTAAGGCTTCCTGTTAGATGAACTGCTTTCTCTGCAGAAATGGTTGAGAAATATTTTGGTCTCATGAACAGAGTTTTACTAGAAGATAAGCTATAACCGTTCAGTTTAATATTTATAAACAGTATATTGAGGATCATATACAACAAAGCACATAGTTCTTGAGAGTCTGAAATAAAACCACTGGTCTTGAGGGTCTGAAATAAAACCATTATAAGCTCTGTGCCTTTGAGTGTGTTTCAGTAAAGAACTTTAATGAGTTTCTTAAAGAAATTTGTAATAGTAGTAGGAATAGGCCAAATATAAACTTTTAAAAAAAGAAAATGGGTTCTATTTAAATGATTATTGCCTTTATTGAGATGACCTAGCATGTATATTTAGGTGAAGTTGTTCCTTCTTAATAGTGATGAAGAAATCTTGAGCTGATAACATTTCCCAGGGTGTTTTACATGACAGTCAGAAGTGCATATTGCCTTGATTGCTGGCCTGTTATCTCTGTTATTTGTCTGTTGAGGTTGGGACAAAGGTGTGGAGAGATGGCTCAGTGACTAAGAGCATTGGCGCCTCACAAAGGTTTCAGATTTAGTTCTAAGCACTATTTTTTTTGTTTGTTTGTTTATTTGTTTTAAGTTATCTTTAATCTTTTTTTAACAGTTCAGTTGCTATCCCCCTCCCAGTCTGCCCTCTGACAGTTCCTTATCCCATTCTTCCTCCCCTTTTTCTGAGAGGATGACCCCACCCTATCCTACCCCATCTCACCCCACCCCGCCAGACTTCCCTATTCCCTGGGTCCTCAAGTCTCTCTCTCTGTGCCTTCTCTCTCTGAGTCCAGACCAGGCAGCCCTCTGCTGGATAAGTGTTGAGGCCTCAGACCAGCTGGTGTATGCTGCCTGGTTGGTGGCTCAGTGTCTGAGAGATCTAGGGAGTCCAGATTAGCTAAGACCACTGGTCTTCCTCTAGGGTTGCCCTCCTCCTCAACTTCTTCCAGCCTTTCCCTAATTCAACCACAGGGGCCCCTGACTTCTGTCCATTGGGTGTAAGCATCTGCATCTGTCTCAGTCAGTTGCTTGCCGGGCCTCTTGGAGGGCAGCCATGCTAGGCTCCTGTCTGTAAGCACTCCATAGCATCAGTCAGTAATAGTGTCAGGCCTTGGAGCCTCCCCTTGAGATGGATCCCAAGTTGGGCCGGTCATTAGACCTCCTTTCCCTCAGTCTCTTCTCCATTTTTGTCCCTGCAGTTCTTTAAGACAGCAGCAATTCTGGGTCAGAGGGTTTTTTGTTTTGTTTTGTTTTGTTTGTTTGTTTGTTTGTTTTGCTTGTTTGTTTTTCGAGACAGGGTTTCTCTGTATAGCCCTGGCTGTCCTGGAACTCAATTTGTAGACCAGGCTGACCTCGAACTCAGAAATCTGCCTGCCTCTGCAGGTGTGCGCCACCACACCCGGCTGGGTCAGAGTTTTTGACTGTGGGATGGCAACCTCATCCCTCTACTTGAGGCTCTGTTTTTCTACTTACTCTACAAGTAAGGCCTTTCCTTTTGAGTCCTGAGAGCCTCTTGCCTCCCAGCTCTCTGGTACAGCTTACAACCCCCTGTAACTCTAGTTCCAGGGGGATCTGACACCCTCTTCTGGCTTCCGAGGGTACTGCATGCATGTGGTACACTTACATGCAGGCAAAACATTCATACACATAAAATAATAATAAATAAATAAGATACAGCAAAGAAAACTGTGATTATTAATTCAAAGATAAGTTCAGGCAAATATCCTTGTATTTAAAACCAAAGAAACCCACATCATACTTTTACAGAGCAAAACAAAACAAAAAATGACAAAAACAACTCTTGCTTTAGGCTCCATAATTTCTAACTACCTTGCCTATAAGGAGCTATGTTGCAGCTCTAAGGACAGTGTCAGGCATTAAGAACATGGTGCCAGGTCCCATTTGAACAGGAATCTGAGTCTTTTCTCATTGTACTAAATTATGTACCCCCATCAGTGAGGATCCGTCAAGTGTCAAGACAGACTGTGCTGCAAGATGAATTGGTTTAGCAACTAGGAACAAATAAGGGTGAAAGAAGCCAGAAGTAGCAGTGTGAATTTTCAGAATGTGATGTAAACCACTTGCCTGTGAGATTATCTTATCTCTTAGAGAGGTGAGAGTGGATAGGAGATGTTTCCCACAAGGTTCAGTTGAGAAACATTCCAGATAGGCTCACAGCGTCCCCAAGCAGAGCCTGCCTGTTCTTTGGTTCTCAATGATCTCAGTGCTCTGACCATTTTCTCACTTAGTGGTGGTTCTCTAACCATAAAATTGTTGTAATTGCTACTCATAACTCTGTGATTTTGCTATTATTATAAATCATAATGTAAATGTCTGTTTTCTGATGGTCTTGGACTAGCCCTGTGAAAGCGTTGTGGGTAAGGAATACTATCCTTGTCAAGGCAGGATTTATACAGTCTTACGTGGTTTCCTAGATCAGTGGTTCTCAACCTGTGGATTGCAGTCTCCTCAGGGGCCAAACAACCCTTTCTCAGGGTCACCTAAGACTATTGGGAAACACAGATATTTACATTATGATTCATAACAGCAGAATTATAGTTATGAAGTAGCAGTGAAAGTAATGTTTGGTTGAGGGTCACCACCACACGAGGAACTGTAGTAAAGGGTTGTGGGGTTAGGGAGGTTGAGAACCAGTGTTCTAGTGTGCTTTCACAACAGAGTAGAGGAGAATCTCTTTGCGCAGTACATTTCAAGACTCTAAGCTAATAATCAATCTCAATCTCTCTCTCTTTTCTCTCTCTTTCTCTCTCTCTTCTCTCTCTTTTTCTCTCTCTCTCTCTTTCTCTCTCTCTCTCTCTCTCTCTCTCTGTGTGTGTGTGTGTGTGTGTGTGTGCTTTTCCACATTAACTAAATGTGTATCACTCATTGGCCATAATTACTGTAGTTTGAGATATGACAGGAAAATTATCATGTGTTTCTTTTTTTCTTCATATTGGATAACATATTTTAAAAGTAAGATCATGAAAATGTTGAAAGGAGTCATCAGTAGTGGCATAAGATCCAGACTTCATAACTGAATAATAAAAGTTAGCCTCCAAATAGGACATGAGCAAGAGCGGGAGAAACCCCTTCTTCTTGCACTTCTTAGAACCCTATATTTAAAGTGTTAAAGATTTTAAAATTTTGTTTTATGAGTGTGAATGTTTTGCCTGCTCATATATATGTACACTGTGTGCATACCCAGTGCCTATAGAGGTTCCCTTGAATCTGGAGCCAGCGTGGGTTCTGGGAATTGAACCCAAGTCCTCTGGAAGAGCAGCCAGTGCTCTTAGCCATGGAGCCATCTCTCCAGCCTCTAAAGACATGAATATTTCTAAAATCTATAAAATCCTATGTAGACAAAGGAGTATGGAGATGAGCAGTTTTTATCCATGATGATGAGAATGTAAGTTGGCACTTTTCTGCTATGCACATTGGCAATAGAGAATATTGTTTCTTTTCTCTTAGAATTCTACTACTTGGAATTTAAAGAAATAAGCCAAGTACAGTGTACACACTTGTCTTGCCAGTTCATTTTGTTTTGTTTTATTTTACTTCCTCTTGCATAGCTGTGACCACAATACAAAAGGACAATTTAACGTGAAGAATTAATTATTTTGGCTCCCTGTGTGCGATTTCAGCCCATTGGCTCTGTTTCTGGATCAGTGGCAAAGCCGTTCACTGAGAATGAGGAACAGGAAGCAGAAAAGCTACTAGGACCACAAGTAAGACACAGCTCCTTCAACTAAATCTCCCCCATTTTACCATGTCTCAACAATGCCATGGTATTCTTAGTTTAATGAAGAGTAATTGACCAGGTCACTTTTTATGGCTTAGAAGGCTGTGCTAGCTTGAAAGCCTGAGTTTGACCTCTGGATTCCAGCGGAAGAAGAAAACCAAATCCTAAAAATTGTCCTCTGATCTACATACACACACACCCAAGCACACACACAGGCACACGTGTGTACACATGACTATACTATACACACACACACACACACACACACACACACAAAAAGGGACTACTATTAATAATGATTAAAGTAAACAAATGATGGGCCTACAGTCAACTAAAAAAGGAGGAAGAGAAGATCTGGTCACTTTCCAAAAGTTTATCAGCAGACATCCATACCTGCAATACATGAGCCGGCTGGGAACATTTCATACTCAAGCTGTAACATGGAAGCAAGAGAATCACTAGGCCAGTCTGGACTACATAGGCTGCTTTTCTCACACAAAGATAACAAGGTGCAGGGGCTGGTGAGATGGCTCAGCGGGTTAGAGCACCCGACTGCTCTTCCGAAGGTGATGAGTTCAAATCCCAGCAACTACATGGTGGCTTACAACCACCCGTAACAAGATCTGACGCCCTCCTCTAGTGCGTCTGAAGTCAGCTACAGCGTACTTATGAAGAATAATAAGAAATGAATCCTTGGACCGGAGAGACCAACCGGAGCAAGTCAGGCTGTCCGGAGCAAGCGGAGCTGAACGGGGACGGCCGGAGCAAGCGGGGACGCCGGAGCTAGCAGGGCCGGAGCGAGTGGGGCCGGGGACGGCTGGAACGAGCGGGGCCAAACCGGAGCAAGCGGAGCCGATAGGAGCGAGCGGGGCCAAACCGGAGCAAGCGGAGCCGATAGGAGCGAGCGGGGCTGGCTGGAACAAGCGGGGGGGGGGGGGGGGGGGGGGGGGGGGGGGGGGGGGGGGGGGGGGGGGGGGGGGGGGGGGGGGGGGGGGGGTGTACAGGGGCGGCCGGGAGCAAGTGGGGCTGGCCGGAGCGAGCAGGGTCGAGCAGAGCGAGCGGGGTTGACCGGAACAAGGGGAAAAAATAAAAAAGATAACAAGGTGCTAAGGCTACAGCTTAGTTGGTAGAGTGTGTTGTTCAAACCCCTGCACCATGTAAGACCTGGTGTGATTGTGCACTTCTATAATGTAGCACTTGGGAGATGGGCTTAGGAGGATCAGAAATTATAGGTCAGTCATCCTTGGCTCCACAGCAAGTTTGAAGCCAGCCTGTCTCAAGAAACGCTTGTCTTGTATACAGAAAGCCCTGGGTTCTGTCCCTGGCACCTTATAAAACAACTCTAGTACTGGGAGGTTCAAGGTCATCCCTGGCTACACAGGAACTGGTCACATCAAGAAGAATAACAATAAAAACATTTAGATTTATGACTGCGTATGGTGGTATTCATCTGTAATCAGAACTTTTGAGGCTGAGGTAAAAGGATCTTGATTTTGAGATCAGCTTGTGCCGTATAGCAAGTCCAGTCCAGCCTTTTAGCTATGTAGTTAGAGTCACTCAAAATCAAGTCTGGAGGCTGGGGAACAGCTCACTTGTTTAGCTTACCTAAAGTCCTGAGTTGATCCTGAATACTTAAAAAAAAGGCTTAGTGTGTTCAATTACTATTTATAATATAAACTTAGAATCAGGTTCATATATGGCAGTTGAGATTTTTTTTAGATAATAGGGCCTTTTTATTTTAATTTCTTATTTTTATGTGTATGAGTATTTTTCCTACACATGTGCCTATGCATTTAGGAGGCAGAAGTAGGCAGATTTCTGGGAGTTCAAGCATGCCCTGGTTTACATTATAACTTTGAGGCCAGCTAGAGTTACAAAGTGAAACCCTGACTCCAAAAAACAAAAGAAAAGAAAGAGCTAGCACTCAAGACTTTGCTTTTGTTTTTAGTATTAAATTTCTCTGTGTCTCTTTTCCTCTTATACCCTCTCTGCATGTGTCGTGTGTGTGTGTGTGTGTGTGTGTGTGTGTGTGTGTGTGTGTGTGTATGTGTGTGTGTCTATGTCTGTGTGTGTCTATGTGTGTCTGTGTCTATCTCAGGAGGGCTATGTGTATGCCTATGTATCTCTCTGTGTGTATGTGTTTCTGTGTATGGGTGTCTGTGCTTGTGTGTATCTGTGTATATATGTATGTATCTATACGAGTATGCCTGTGTGTTTATGTGTGTGTGCCTATGTATATCTGTGTGTGTGTGTGTGTGTGTGTGTGTGTGTGTGTGTGCAGGCGCGCTTAAACTTTTTTTTAAGGATATTCATTTTATAACAGGATGGCGGGAGCAGGGGTTAAAATACACCCCCACAAACTATATTTCTAGTTATGTTCTAAAGACATATTTCCTAGCTTGGGTGTATTCACTCTTGATCCCTGAAACTTCCTCTTGGCACTAGTTTATAAAAGCCAGAATGTTGAAATAGCCCTGTTAGTTTGAGATCTGTAGGTGTGAACTCTTTCAGAAACATAATTGAAACCATTACTCAGTTCTGTAATTTGGGACCACTCAGCGACAAGCTAGGGAAGTGAGAGGCGCAACAGCACATAGCAGTGCCTGGTTCCTCACTTAGCTTTGTAATAGAAAACCCTCCTCTATCTAGTCTTTATCAAATTCTTGTCTACTTATTTAAAGTCTTTTCTCCTGAATGGGAAGAGTTTGAACCAATTATAAGCAAATAACTCTTTTTGTGCCTTCCTTTATGTGTATTTCTGTTGCCATGTCAACAAAATATAGCTAACATTGAGTAAACCAGTGGGTGCTTGTGTGCTACTTCCCTAGGGGAAGGTAAGTGTGGAGAAGTAGAAGGGGCCAAATTGAGAACAAAGAATGGTTTTCCCCTTGCCTCTCCATTAGCTGGCTGTTTCGGTCCTTACACACACACACACACACACACAAAACCCCCATTTCAGCTGTGAAACACACACACAGATATACATAGGCACACACACATAAACACACAGGCATACTCATATAGATACATAGATATATACACAGATACACACAAGCACAGACACCCATACACAGAAACACATACACACAGATACAGAGACACACAGAGATACAGCTAATATGTCTTATTCTTTTGCATGTTGGAATCTTGTCACTATTTGGGGTAAAATAACTGTTATAAGGTATCTTTCATAACCAGGAAACCCAAAAATGAATGGTGATACTTATCAAATTTATATTTTGGGGGCTCAAAGGCTTACATTGTGCATATTGGTGTTGAAAGTACTTCCTGAGTGACAAGTAACTGCTTAGTCAGCAATTTACAGTCACAACCAACAATGGTGGCAGAGACCTAAGACACATGGCATACTTTTAAAACATATATTTGATATATCAATGGGGTGAATCCTAAAGGTGAAATCATTAAGTGAAAAACTACCTAAAGTTTTAAGGTTGCGAGAGTGATACCCAAACAGCTCCTGACACTGCTGCATTGCACCAGGAATGTCAGAAAAAGATCTTTCTCTATGCATAGAAAGGGTCCTTTAAAACAGAATAGATATTTGAACATCTAGCAGCCACTTGAGAAGTAGAGGCAGGAGGATGCTTGATCCTTTTTGTAAGCACAAAAATGAAACCCCTAAAATTTGCAGCAGGTTTGTGGTAGGAATGACTAGTAACAACCCTTGACCATGTCTTTTAGTGGCCGCAGATCCACCTGTCTGCACCTCTTTAGTGCAGCTATTTAAATCCACACCAACTGGTGACTGATTTTACTATTTTGTCTTTTGAGTCTCCTATTTTCTCACCCCCTTTTCTTCTTTTGTTGTTTTTCTCTTTAAAATTGCTAAAACTTAACCTCCCATACTTCAATCATAATTTTTGTGGAGGGTAAAAGAGAGCTGAGTTTTGAGTTCTCCCATGTTTGAAAATGCCCACGTTCTTTTCTTACACACTTCTTGATATTCGGCCTATGTTAGGAATTCGCTAATTGACTTCTCCAGTGTTGCTTGTTAAGTTTGGCTCCTCCAGTTTCTGTTGAGGAGCTCCTCTGCCAACCCCTAGTGAACCTTTAACATAACCCAATTTAACCCTTTGTCATTGGGTTAATTTTTATTAAAATTTAAGTGTGGCTTGGTAAGAACTTTCTTAGATGTTAGCAGGAAATTAGATGAAAATTTCCCTCCCATTTCTGAGATATAGTACAAACTAGATGATTTTTTCTCTCTCTTGCTTCATTGCTTGTATCTACTTTCACTTCCTTTGTGTGGCAGTTCACAACATTTAGCCCAGAAAATGATCCAGCAGGTGCTAGCTCACATGGTCAGTTGTTCCAGTGGGAAGACAGTTCTGCATGCTTAATACTTTATACTGTTACACTTCCAGATAGTGTAGGGAAGGAAACTTTCTCTGCCCATCTCAAGTCCACTGGCTTGGCCTGTAACTTATAGCAATAGAAGATATTAATGAAAGAAGAGCAAACAAAAGATTATTAACAAGCAGTGGGTCTTTAATATGCACATGCTATGTGCATTAAGTGGTGAATAACTGAACAGGGTAGTTAGAATTCAGACTTATAGCACAGTTTAACACCAACCGGTACATTTGTAGCCAAGTGACAAGATAAAAGAAAAGCCTTAGAGCTACGAGGCTGAGTGGGTACTGTGAGAAGACAGATGTGGAAAGCGCTGGTAGATGAGGGCTAGATAGTACGGTTTGCTTGTGTACCCTCTTTTGTTAGTGTCCTCTTGTCTACACTGAAACTTGTCTCCTCATCCTGGCAAGAGACCGGGATGGGGGATACTTATTTAAAGGGACTTTATATTTTGTTCTCAGGTAGTAGGAAGGAACATAGAAAACTCACCCTATCCTGCTTTGTTCAGTTGCTTTCAGCTTAAAATAAGGCTTTGCCAGAGCATAAAACATACTAAGAAGGTACATATTCTTTTAGCATAGAATTTGCTAAAAGCAGAACCAGGTACGGTGGCTCACATCTGTGTTCCCAGCACTTAGGAGGCTGTGATGATTAATCAACTTGATAGGATCACCTAGAACAGGGGTTTGCAACCTTCCTTATGCTTCGATCCTTTAATATATCCTCATCTTGTAGTGACCCCCAACCATAAAATTATTGTTGTTGTTAACTTCATAACTGTAATTCTGCTATTGTTATGAATTGGAATGTAAATATCTGATATGTAGGACATCTGATATGTAACTCCTATAAAGGGTCATTCAATTCCCAAAGAGATCACAACCCACAGGTTGAAAATCATTGACCTAGAAGGTGTGTCTGTGGTGGTTCATCTAAATTATCAAAGCCCCTGGGTATGCTTGTAAGGGATTATTTAGATTAGGTTAACTAAGATGGGAAGATTTACCTTAACTGTGGGTAGGTGGCACATAGGCTGTAGTCCTGGACTAAAACAAAAGAGGTGAAATGCACAATAGTTTTTGCTGCTCTCTGCTTCCTGAAAGAGGGTGACCAGCTGCCTCAAGTTCCTGCTACCCCAACTCTCCTATCATAAAGACTATACCCCTGAACTGTGAACTCAAATAAACCCACCCTCCCTTTAGTTGCTTTTGTTGGATATTTTATTTCAGCAATAAGAGAAATAACTAAGGCGTGGTGGCGCACGCCTTTAATCCCAGCACTCCGGAGGCAGAGGCAGGCGGATTTCTGAGTTCGAGGCCAGCCTGGTCTACAGAGTGAGTTCCAGGACAGCCAGGGCTGTACAGAGAAACCCTGTCTCAAAAAAAAAAAAAAAAAAAAAAAGAGAGAGAGAGAGAGAAATAATTACTAAAAAGGTGGAGGTGGGAAGCTTGCTGTGAGTTTGAAGCATGCTTGGGATACCTAGTGAACCCCAGGCCAGCTTGGGCTAGAGTGTGAATACTCTGTAGGTTGGAGCAGTAGTTTTGTTGTAGGAGTGAGATAGAAATGAAGACTTGAGTATGTATATTCAAGTCATGGATAGCCATGAAAATGGCTGTTTGTCCTCAAAGCTTTCTTATGGGATCCTTATGGATTTCTAGGGGAGACAAGGGAAACTGAGCAGTGTCTGCAGTCCTAGCTAGTACCATTACTACCCACCAGCTGGATGCAGACTGCCAGAGATTAAAGTTGTCTTAGATTCCTGTGCTCTGTTCAATTTACTCAAAGGTAATGTCAACAGAAATGGACCATGTAGGGCTAGAGATGTAGTGCAGTAGTAGAGCACTTGCTTATTACACTCAGCGCTCCAGGTTGAATCCCCAGTACTCCTCTCTGCTCCCCTCCAAAAAGCAGAACACATTTTGCAGCTGTACTTTTCTTTTCTTTTCTTTCTTTCTTTCTTTCTTTCTTTCTTTCTTTCTTTCTTTCTTTTTTTTTTTTTTTTTTTTTGAGACAGGGTTTCTCTGTGTAGCCCTGGCTGTCCTGGAACTCACTTTGTAGACCAGGCTGGCCTCAAACTCAGAAATCTGCCTGCCTCTGCCTCCCAAGTGCTGGGATTAAAGGCATGTGCCACCATGCCTGGCTTGTACTTTTTTTTTAATAAAAGAAAAGAAATACACTTTTAGGAGAAGAAAGTGCAGCATTAACTCCTGTCTGAAACCCAAGTGACTGGAATAATAGATTTAAAAACGAGAAACCAAAGATGAAGCAGTTTGAAGATTAGTGAGGAGACAGACTGGTTCCTTCAAAATAGGAATGAGCACAAGGGTGCAAGCTTATAATCTTAGCACGGGGAAACACAGGGCAGGAGGGTCAGTTTGAGTGTGGCTTAGGCTACCAAGTGAGAACCTGCCTCTAAAATAAATAAACGTGATATAGATTTGGGAAGGGTTGGTGAGAATACCAACGCGAAAACAAACTTAATGACAAAGAATAAGGCTCATGAGAGGAGAGATATGATATGATCCACTGGACATTTATGATATACCATAGGAATGATGATACTAAAGGGGCTAGAACCTGCCTGAGCCCGTTGTGCAGAAAGCAGGCATTTGGAGCTTCCTCCTTTACAGAGAGACTTTAGGGTATAATTCAGAGGATTAAAATGTAGAGAAACATTGATAATTAAATTTATTGTATCCCTCTTTCTGTGTGTTTGAGAGTATTGCAGTGTGGCTGTACTCTGAGGGACCTAATGAAGGTTAGTTAATTATAATCAACTGTTAGAACACAGTGTTCTGTGCAAAGGATTATTCATGTGGCACCTATGTTTGTTGTTCATGTGGAAGCATACACTTACTATTTGACTTCTTAAAAACGACCTTCAATTTTAAAGGCTATTTATTATATATATTTAAAATATATAGCTCTATAAATTGTCTCTCTCCCTACTCACCCTCGCTCCAACAGTAATCTTTGTTGATCTCTGTATATATATTATACATTGTATATAGCATTGTATCCTTGTATATTATTAGTTATATCTTGACAATTTATAGAGACTACATATTTTAAAACCATTTCATTTACAATTTTTCTTAATTGTCTAAAATCTTGTTACTGTTCCTTTGAACTCTGGCTTCATTTCTTTTGTATAGGAATGTATCCAAATGTTGTTTTGTTTTTATAACTGGTTTTCTTTTTTTTTTTTGTTTTTGTTTTTGTTTTTTGAGACAGGGTTTCTCTGTGTAGCCCTGGCTGTCCTGGAACTCACTTTGTAGACCAGGCTGGCCTCGAACTCAGAAATCCGCCTGCCTCTGCCTCCCAAGTGCCGGGATTAAAGGCGTGTGCCACCACGCCCAGCTCTATAACTGGTTTTCTGTTTTACTCTATTTACATTGGATTAAAACACAAAAATTTTTCTTCCCCCGCCCCCCTTTTTTTTTTCTGAGACAGGGTTTAGCAGTGAGTCCTGGCTGGCCTATAACTCACCATGTAGCCTGGCTCTAACTTGTACTCCTCTTGCTCCTGTAGTATCTCAGCCAAGGACTGGGATTACAGGCCTGAGTTATCACAGCCCGGACCAGCCTCACCTCTTCTCTGTTCTCTGCCCTTCTACTCAAATTCCTCCTTCTACTCCCCTCCCTTCTTCCCTTGTTGCAAGTAGTCTAGACTTGAATTTGCTAAGTAGCAAGGATGACCTTGACCTTCTGATCTTCCTGCCTTCCCTTCCTGAGTAGATTCACTCTCTCACAGTGCTACAGGTCATCAAGGCCAGAGCTCTGTGCACAGTAGGCAAGCACTCTGTCAATTGAGCTACATTTATCCCTGCTTCATTCATCATCATCATCATCACTGTTAGTGTCTTTATTGTGTTTGTGTCGGTGTGCATGTAGAGATAGGACAACAACATATGTGAAGTCTGTTCTCTCCTTGTATTTTTAAGTATTTTCTAGGGATTGAATGAAGGTTATCACACTTGATCATCTCTGTCTGCATAGCTTTTAATGAAAAGTTTTTATATTAGAAGAGTTGAAAAAAATAAGCTTTTTTTTTCTTCTCTCTCTTCTCTCCCCCCACTTTCTCTCTTTTTCCTCTTCTCTGCCCCCCTACCTGCTCAATAAACCTCTCCCACAAAAAAAAAGTGTGGGGTGTGACATCAGGACATGAGAGGCAGAGAGACAGGAGATCAGGATTTCATGGAAATATCAGTCATATCATTGATGTATTATTGTATTTGTGATAGTGTTTGTTTTCTTTCTTAATTGGCAGGTTCCTACTATTTCCTGCCACTAGAGGGCACAAAGGTATTGATTGAGTTTAGTGCTCGGTTCATAGTTAATTCAGACTGACTTTCATATTGTTTTCTTTTTTGGCCTGTATCATACAATAAAATCTTTGTTCAGGTATAACTTTGTATTTGAGCATATATAGCATTAAGAAATTTTGACATTGAAGGCTGTATTGTATCAAATTATAAGGAAGAAAAGGAAGGTGATGACTTGGAGAAATGGCAGAGGAGTGTGCCGTTTCTAAGCTCATTCTCATGTCATACTAGGCACTAAGCCTAGGGGAAACAGGATGGGCAGGTAGGTCAGTATCCCAAAAAGAGAGTGCAGGAGTAGACCCACTGCTGTACAATGTATTGTGTTTGACAAAGGAGTCAGAGTTAATCGATGAGAAAAGGATATTCTCAGCAAAACAATTAGATATATCCACTTTGGAGGAAAGGTGATCTTTGACTGTTATCTCATTCCATAGGAATTAGCCAAAAAATGTATCACATGGGGAAAGCAAAGGAAAAAAATCTTGATAACCTTGGTGTAGATGAGAATTTCTCAGTATAGAAACAAACAAACAAACAAAAAACTGCGAAAGTGTCTGGGGCAATGGCTCAGTAGGTGAAGTGGTTGGAGGAGTTTGGATTCCTAGAACCCACAAGGTGGGGAGGTGGGGAGGTGGGAAGAGTTCTCTGAAGCTCACAGTCCAGCTATCTGAAGTATACAACGGAAAACAACAGACCTCCATGTTGTGGC
Source organism: Mus minutoides (assembly GCA_902729485.2). Lineage (NCBI taxonomy): Eukaryota > Metazoa > Chordata > Mammalia > Rodentia > Muridae > Mus > Mus minutoides. Next base: position 1,482,307 of record LR749520.1, read on the forward strand.
ATGCACCTGCACTTAGAGACACACACACACACACACACACACACACACACATGCTTTTTGCCATGTCGTCTCAGCAATACAGCCCATGCTAGCCAAGAACTCCTGATCTTTCTTCCTTAGGCTCCCAAGAGCTACAATTAGAGATGGGAGTCATCACACTTTGGAAATTCTATATACTAATCCATTTTGACTACCACAGCCCTTTTCCCTGTGGATTTCAAACAGGTTCTGAGATGGTAGAGAAATCTTAGACTATAACCATGCTGTGTAAAACTGGGATGAACAAGTTGGTTTTTCTGTGGCTGATGAATCCCCTTCATTTCTAATTGCATGCAGATTTTTTAAAGATTAAAAAAACAAATTTGTTTACAAAAGGGAAAAATGACATTTCTGGAAATGTGTGCTACAAATGCTTATCACACATGATCCAGTGGATAAAAGGACCACCAAGCCTGAAGATCTGATATCAACCCCTGGACTCCACTTGGGGAAAAGGGAGAACTCCTGCAAGTTGTCTCTGCCCTCCATCCATGCCCTGGCAAGCATGTCCTTCCACAGACACATATACACACATCATGGCAAAAGTATGCCTCTTCTTCCATAGACACACAAACAAGGCAAGACTGGCTGGATGTATATAGTACGTAGTACAAACAAAATAGTGTGTGTCTCATTATGTAGCCATGGCTGGCCTGGAGCTCATTATGGTAGACCAAGCTGGCCTTGAACTCATAGTGACCTACATGCCCCTGCCATCTAAGTGCTAGGATTAAAGGTGTGTGCCACCACACCTGATAAAAAATTCTCTTAAAAAAGAATGTTATACCATTATATCATGGTAACAGATTGTAAAAGATGTGAACAATTGAAGTGTCTATTGCTTTGTGACTGGTTAAGTAAATATTGGCTATTTCTATAAAATGGAGAAACAAGCAGAAGTTAAAGACAAAGACTCTCTATAGCTACTGAGAGTAAAACTGAGAGTAGAGCTATATGGTGAGACACTGCCATTTTGTAGGAAAAGAAACACCAGACCTGTCCACACAAAAATCTCTTATGCAAAGAAGTCTCTAGAAAGGCATACACAAACAAGACTTCTCTCCAGAAAGAATAATCAGATGCAGAAGGAAAGGGTTAGACACAGGCTGACTATTCCTGTCATCAGGTTTCCCCTTGACTCCTACACAGGGATGACTAGATAGCTCAGTGCTTAAGAACACTGCTGCTCTTCTGGAGGGCCCAGCCCCATGTCAGGCAGATCACCGTCTAATTCCAGCTCTGTGATCTACTGCCTCTTGCCTTCTCAGACATCTGTACTTACATGCACATATCATGTGCGCGCGTGCACGCACACACACACACACACACACACCCCTACACATAGGTAAAGGTAATCCATCTTCAAAGGTTACAACAGATTAACTTAAACTGCTATGCTGTTTTCTTCCACTGAAAGTGTTCTGCCACAGGTTGCTGGTTTCTTTTCCCCATAGGCAGGAAAAGGCTGTGATTCCATTGTGCTCCACGTACCTTTTATCTTGAGGTTCCAGGTATTTTCTGATTGTCTTGTGTTCATGACAGGTAACATAAGCTATGGGTCTCAGTTTCTTATCTGTAAAATGAAGTGAAAAGGAGGAATTTTGGGTCCTTTTTACATTTCTCCAATTAGAGCTATGGTTATAAACCAAGAAAAACACTTATGCTTAGAATAACCATTAGGCAAAGACCTAAGTCTGAACCAAGGAATGAAATTGCAGATTTTGTGTGTAGATATATGAGAGCACTTGCCAACCAGCCAACTCTGTGCTGAATAGACATGAGTTCTTTTTATGCTGGGAAAGAAGCCAGGTTACTGATGAGACAGGGCTGTACAAGATGTTCCAGGTGGCTCTTCTGAGGCAGAGGTGATGTGCTATCAAACAAACAAACAAACAAACAAACAAACAAAGCCTTTTGCTCTGCTCTGTTTTGTGAAAGGAGAAAATTAAATCTAATCCTGTGAGTGATATTCTACACAACTCAGACTTGCCTTAGTACCTCTTTTTGTTTATCTTAAGTTTGAATTGTGACCTACTTTACTTCAACACTAACTCAGTTGTATAGTAAGTTGTTTACACTGTTCCTCAACCCAGTTTCTCAGAATCTAATCTCTAGCATTTTTACCTATTTTTACCTATTGCTTCAAAATGCAGTAGAGGATGGGATTCTTGGCAGCAGGGGAGATCAGGGTTAAAAGGAGTTCACATGTTCAGCAAACATCTGAGGCTAGGCCATGTCAGATAAGGAGTACAAAGGTGCCTGGATTTGGGTCTCAAATTAGCTGTGATCTTGGGTTAATCACTTGACATGCCTACTTGTTTCCTCAACTGTGAGATGGTGATAACAAAAGCCACTTACCACATAGGGTTGTTGTGAGGATTAAGCGAGGCAATACAGGGCCAACTACCTGCATTTGGAATGCTGAGTGCACTCCATAAATAGACTCCTTTTGAGCATACTACCTTCCTTAAAGGCATAGAGCTGGAAAGCACCATAGCATTTCTGGAGCTGTGAGGAGTTAGATATACCTCATTATTTCTTTAAAACCTCAACCTGGCGTTATCTTCGCAGAACCCACAGAGGTACAGTAGTGTTCCCAGCTCTTGCTTTGTTAGTTTAATCTCTCTTGCTTCAGAACTGTTAGGCTTCCCGTGGCGGAGGCTGTATCATTTTCAGCAAACGTATCTTGTCTGAATCTATGAGGCACTATACTGAGTGGGTAACATTAAGCAAGGTGTCTGTTCTCACGAGGCTTAGACTCTAGAAGGGAAAAGCAAGCAGTGTTTCTAAGCAGTGATGGGAAATTGAAGAGAACAGAGCAAGTGGGTACAGAAGGATGGGCCTAAGTGCCATCAGGGGATGTTAAAAGAAGTGATGTTTGAGCCAGTATCACAGTAGGCTCTTTGGTTGAGTGTTCACTCTTTTGTTAGACAAGGCCTCATGTAGTTCAGCTAATGTTGAGCTCCATCTCCTTCCTCCATCCCCCAAGTGCTGGGATTTCAGGTGTGAGCCACCACTCCTGCCTCCGTAATGTGCTTGCTGTTTTGCTCACATGCATGACTGTGCACCATATGCCTGTTACCCTCAGAGGCCAGAATAGGATATCAGATCTCCGGGAACTGGAGTTACAGACGCTTATGAGATGCCTTGGGAACTGAACCTAGGTCCACTGGAAGCAGCCAGTGCTCCTAACCTCTGAGCCATTTCGCCAATCTCTGACTGTGACACATACAGTTCCACCTTCTTGAAATACTGTCTATCGTCATTCTTTCCAGTTTAACATAGAATGTTACTCACTGAGTTTAGTTTGAACATAGTTTATATTTATTTGTATTCAGATACAGCTCTGCTTTCCCTCTTCATCTGAATAAGCTTGAGTGGATTTTTTTTAAATTGGACTTCTTTACTAATTTTACATTTTTATTCTTTATGTTCATGTTTGACTTTGACATTTATGAATTTATAAGCAGAGAACTTTAATCTGTAGGCATTTCTTTGTAGTGTGTGTCATTTATTTAATTTTACTGTCTTGATATATAAAAATTGGGATTGATTTCATCATAAGCACTAGTGATGTATTAGTCACAAGAGATGATCTGAGAAGTCTGAGAATAGGCAGTTTGAACATTAGCAATTGCTTAGATACTGTTAACAGAAGTGACTTTACTGGGAGAAAACTAGCCTCCTAAAGTGAAGCTGAGCCTGGGTAAACTGCATTATTACTTTTCTTGTTGCTGTGGCCAAATATCTAACAGGAAGAAACTTAAGGAAGAAGGGTTTAATTTGGTTTACAGTTTGAGGGACACAGTTCAGTGTAGAGAGGAGAACACAGCCATGGTAGTAAGGGTGTGTGGGAGACCCCTCCTCACACCTTGCCAGATCAGAAAGTAAAAGCATAACCATAAAAGCATAACAAGGCTCACTCCCAGTGACTAACTTCTAGTAAGGCTCCACCTTCTAAAGGTTCCAGAGTCTTAGAAAATAGTGCCAGAAGCTGGAGAGCAAATGTTCACACTCCAGCCATGAAGGACATTGACATTCAAACCTCAACATGTCGGTACTCTCTTTTTGTTATGTTCTTGGTAGCAAATTAATGGCCTGTAAGTAAGCTTTGAGAGTTCACCAAATCAGTTACTCATAGAGCAGAATGTTTTCAGTGACTTTTTGCTCTATGGATGGCTTCTGTTGCATGTTGTCCATAAGCTGGGCTCGTGTTTCTTGAAGGGCCTCATTGGAGGTCAAGAGTTAGAACACACTGTTCTGTAGATTATACAGTGTGGTGTGGAACATGCAGTAATGGGTAAATGGAATTGCTGATAACCAGAATTAAGTACTAGGGGTTAGAGAGATGGCTCATGAGTTAAGAGCAGAGCATGGATTACTGTTTTAGCAGAACTTCTGAGCTTGGGTCCTAGTTAACATATAAGGTGAATCACAACCACCAGTAATTCCAGTTCTGAGGGATCGTCTGTCTTATTTGTTTATTTATTATAACTGAGTGCTCTATTTGCATGTATATCTCCATGCCAGAAGAGGGCAGCAGATACCAGTATAGATGGTTGTGAACCATTATGTAGTTGCTGGGAATAGAACTCAGGACTTCTGAAAGAGCAAACAGTGCTGTTAACAACTGAGCCATCTCCAACCTGATCTTCTGTCTTCTGTGGACTCCCGCACACACTCACACACGCTTTCTCACTCAAAATCTAAATCTTTAAAAAAGAAGAATTAAGAGCTAGTTTTATTAAGAACAAGATCACTTTGTTGTGCAAATCCCTTAACAAATACTTTTTTTTTATAATTTCTTATGTCTCAATTGGTTTTTTGGTGATAAAGGGGAAGGGCTAGGTGAGAGTACTTATTCTCTATGCCTGAGGACTTGAATGTGAGTTCTCGGCACCTCTGTGGAAAGCCAGGCATGGCTGCCACACCTGTAACCTTAGCACTGGGGGCAGAGACAGGTAGACCCTGAGGACTCTCTTGTTGACCAGCTAACCTAGCCAGAATGGTGAGCTTCCAGTTTAGTGACCCTGTCTCAGGCCAGTCATGTGGAATGCTATAGAAGAAGGTGGTCTGCCTCCTGCTGTGGCCTTCACAGTCACAATTTCAGTGAGAAACACCATCTCAAGGGAATGAGGTGGAAAGCAATAGAGAAGATGTCCTAATTTCTACTTTGTCTTCTGTATTTCCATGCATGGATGCAAGCACCTGCATACACCAAGTGGGGATACCACATGGGGGTGGGGATGGGGGGAGATGGAGGAAGGGAACTGAGAAAGGACAGAAAAAACAGAACCAGGAATGGAAACATGTCTGCACTTAGAAAGCTCAGACTGCAGACTTCAGGCCAACTTGGAATTGCATAGTCATAGAGACTGTAGATTTCATTGTTATTGTCATTACAAAATTGTTTCTTTGGAGTAGATTTTTCTGTCAGAAAATTCACTGTATGTGTTAGTCTACTCTTTTTTGGTATCTTTTTTTTTTTTTTTTTAAAGAGTGTCCCATCCAGCAGGACCTAGTTATTCGGTGGGTAGAGGGGGACCAAAGCCTGAAAGAGAAATGAGTGGGGAAAGAGAAGGGAGACCAAGCACAGGGAGATTTTTGTCAAGGTCTGATTTTAATGAGGCTGAAAGCCCAGTTATATACACACAGTAAAAAAAGCGGGGAAAGGGGGGCTGAGGAGGGAGAACAAAGATTTCAAAGCGAAGGACATATGGGAGGATGTGGATGGCAGGCTTGAGACATCTTGTGGTTTATTTCAGAGTTCTGGCGCCTGCTTATCTCGGAATGTTGGTTCTTCTTTAACAGCCCTAGGTGTCAGTTCAGGGCTAAGGCCAGCTGGTTCCAAGGAGCAGCCTTGTGTGAAAGAGGGGGTGACTCGGTTCCCAACAAATGGTCATTTGGCTCTCAGGTGGGAGCTGTTGAAGGCCTGGTTTCTCACAGCCTGTTTTCCCACATAAGAGTACTAGTTTTGTTTTGTTTTTGTTTTTTGAGAAAGGATCTCTCTGTGTAGCCCTGACTGTCTTGGAACTCACTCTGTAGTCCAGGCTAGCCTCAAACTTAGAGATCCACTTGTGTCTGCCTCCTAAGTGCTAGAATTTTTTTTTTTTTTTTTTTTTTTTTGGAAGATGGCCAACGAGTCAGTGGACTCTTTATTGCTTCACGGATGTGGGGCTCAGGAGTTCTTGGTGGGGCAGGTCCGTTTCCTCTTTACCACTACAGGCTTCTGGCTTCGAAGGATGGCACTGGCCCTGCGGATGGCTGCCATCCGCAGATCAGGGCGGTACTTCTTCTTTCGGATCATATGCCTGATGCTGCTGAGGGTAGCCCGAGCATTCTTGTTGATGGTGGTCCTCATGTAAGAAGTGGCAGGTTTTCGCTGACCGGATCTGCATTTCATAACTATCACTACCCCTTTGCCATCAGCCGCCGGCTCCACTCCTACGGTCTTGCGGTGAATGAGCCCGTTGTAGCAGAAGGAGTTTCAGGCCTTCAGATTATTTGGCTCCATGCTGTACGTCTGCTTATTCCTCTTGATCAAGAAACTGGAGCAGTTCCGGACACCATCCACTGCAGATGTGCGGACAAGGCGGCGGCTGGGGAGAAGGGGGGGGGGGCGTGCGAGATGGCAAACAGAGAGAAGCGAGTCGTGGACGGGCGTCTACTCTCTCGATGGCGGCCGGAGATGGAAAGCCTAGAATTAAAGCCGTATTCAACCACAGCCCAGCAAAACAGAAAGCAAAAACCCAAACAATTACTGTATCTTTAAAAATGTCAAAAATAATATACTCTTCTTATTTTAGGATATTATTAAATTCTAAAGTAGTAACAACTTTGAGGAAAATATTAAATTCATAAAAATTACAAACATTTAAGTCAACATATGTACTAATTTTTTGTGTGTCTACTTAGGTTGAGAAACTATTGGGTTGAAAAGTAAGTTATTAGGTACAGCTACAGGGGTTGTAGTAGGTGTGGCCGAAGATGGTAGGCACGCTGCAGAAGTGATGAGAGCATTTATACATTATAGTAATGACATTATCAAATATCTACGGCTTCTAGAAAGCCCCATCTGTATTAGTGAGAGAATGAAAAAGGAAAAAAAAGACAAATGACATTCTAGTACTTTGTGAAAATTTTTTTGGCTTTGAAAAGCCCCGGAAATTAAGGGGAAGGTGGAATGGAAACCCCCTTGCAGTGGTAGATTATGAATAGTTAGGGCACATACTTGTAAGAAGGAGCTGACCTTTCTGTTTGCAGGTGACAGTCATGCCCACTTCCTCCAAAGAGTTTTTTTTTTTTTTTTTCCCCTTCGTTAACAGGCCTCACAATGAGTCTCTCCAAGTGTGGTCTTGTGATTTCCTGGTGTGTATGTATGGTGGTGGTGGGGGGTGTGGAATCCCAATCCCTTTCACAGGGTCCACAACATCAGTAATGTGGCTCCTTTTCCATCACATTGGCATTCACAGAAGTGTCACATGAGCAATGACAGATCAAACTTTTAGTGCATTAGTGTAAAGGTAAGGCAATTTACAATTGAGAATTTGTGGGTTGGTTTTTTTTGTTTTTTGTTTTGTTTTGTTTTTTTTGTTTTTTTTGGGGGGGGGGTGCTGGAGAGATGGCCCATCAGTTAAGAGCACATACTGTTCTCTCAGGACCATTTCAGTTCCCAGCATCCATGCTGTCTCTGGCCTTTGAAGGTACTTGTATTCATGTTTACATATCACACACATAGTACACATGCACAATTAAAAATAATAAAGATCGTAGGAGCACTGTAGACATGATGAAATGAAAATATTTAAAATTTAAAATCTAAAAATAATTAAAGACAATGTTACCGAATTTCGTTTAGACTGTCTCTGATGAATTAAAAGTATTAAGCTTATTAAGTATCAACTCTGGCTCAGAGTTCTTTGTTGTTTTTGTTTTTGTTTGTTGTTGTTTGAGATAGGCTCTCACTGTGTAGCCCAGGTTGGTGTTTTGAACTGGTGATCCTCCTGCCTCAGCATCCCAAGTTATGTGAGGTGGAATTACAAAGTGAACTAGACTCTTTTTTTCTTCTTTCTCCCTTCCCCCTTTATCTCTTGGAAATAGAATATCAGTTTTAATGGAGAAAGTTGACAAGACAGATCATGGACAGTTGAGCATTGGTGGACATTTTCTAGAGAATAAACAGCGTGAGCCTGTTACCTCAGTGACACTGACTGTAAGTGGTTGGGGCAGGGGGCAAAAAGGAACCCTGAAAGAACCTAGTTTGCATAATAAGAGTTGAAGCTTTCAGGTGAGAACTAGAACATAAGGACTTAATCTGTCAGGGCCATCACCAGGTGTTTGCAGTGTAGCCTTTTCCTGAGCTCAGAGCTCTCATCCCAGCCTCTAATCTGTGTCTGTGTCAATGTTTCACAGGTAACAGGGTGTGGTGGCGCAGGCCTGTAACTCCAGTACTTAGGAGTGTTGCCACCGTTCTGAGGGGCCAGCCTAGTTTCCAGGGGGCTGTCCAGACTGTCCTAGGCTATAGAGTGAGACCTTGTCTCAGAACACCAGAAATTTTTTTTTTTTTTTTTTTTTTTTTTGGTTTTTTCGAGACAGGGTTTCTCTGTATATCCTTGGCTGTCCTGGAACTCACTCTGTAGACCAGGCTGGCCTCGAACTCAGAAATCCACCTGTCTCTGCCTCCCAAGTGCTGGGATTAAAGGCGTGCGCCACCACCGCCCGGCCAGAAATTTTAAAAAAGCAAATGTTGTAGAGATATTCTAGACCTTACATGTCTACAGTGGAACTTTTGATTTCTCTAATGAAATTTTCTTTACCCTACCAAAGTTTTAGTCAGTAAGTCATCCTCGGCCTAATTGTTCAGTGTAAAATCAAGTCATTCTTTGATTTCTCACCTCTATGTCGAGTCTGTAAGCAAGCCTGATGAGTTGTGTCCTCAGCATCACTGCATCTGTCTGCCTCCCTCCATCTTCATTGCTGTCAGGCTGCCTCCGTGTCATGTCTTTCACTTGATGTGGTGTTTCAGCTTCTGACTCAGCTTCCCTACTTGCCTGTCTCTAATCCATTTTCCACATAGCAGGAGACGTTAGGTATAAATTGGTAAATGTCACTCCCTTGCTTAAAATTCTATACTAGCACCTGTTAAATTTAGTACTAAGCCAAGTTCCTGTAGCCCAGGCTGGCATGGAATTACCTGTGTATCTGAGATAACCTTGAACTTCTGACCCTCCTCCTGATTCTCCTCTTGACCTCCCTCCTCCTCCTCCTTCTCCTCCTTCCCCCAAAGTGCTTGGATTATAGGGACGTGCCCCTATACCACAGTGCCTGCTTTATGTGGTGCTGTGAATCCAACCCAGAGCCTCCTGCACTCCAGAGAAGCACTCTACCAACCAAGTTACAATCAAAGGTGAAAATCCATGTACTTTATCTTTTAAAGAAAAGATTTGTTTTGTGTGTTGTATGTGCCTATATGTGCACATGCATACTAATGCCCTCGGTTGGAGGCTGTAAATGGATGTCTGTCACCTGGACCTGAAGTTACAAGCAGTTGTGAGCTGCCTGGTGTAAGGAACCTCATTCTCCCACTGAGTCACTAAATTCCAGCCACACGTTCATAAACATGTTCTTTCACACTTCAGGTCTTTGCAGTTACTATTGCCTTCATTTTATAGAATAAGTGTTCTCTGGTTCTTCTGACACTGCTGCCTTTAAAATGCCCTCTGTGATGATTCTTGCTAAAGTGACTTCTATTATACTTTAGCATGTTTGTAATTTCCTTCATAGTAGCCACCATGAGATTAATTTTCATCTATTTTTATTACAGTTATGTATGTATTTTTTGTGGGTGCCAGGTGTGTATGTGGGTACCCATACTGTGGTGGCACCATGTGATGATTAGAAGACAATGTGAAAGAATCTGTTTTTCCTCTGCCATCCCTCTACTGGGGCTAGAACGCAGGTTGTCAGACTTGACAGTAAGCACCCTGAGTCACTGAGCCATTTTCCCAGCCTTGTTTACCTTTTTAAAATTTTTTTTAAAAACACCTTTGCTCAAAAAAGTAGGCAAACAATTTAGTCATGTTAGAATGAGAATACCTACCAGGGCCATCACACACTAAAGCCATCTAGTAGGCCATCAGCTGAGACTAAAGCGCATAGGTTTTAGATACAGGGTTTTGGAAATTACTTGCATATCACAAATAAATGAAAGGCTGGCCATAGCACCACATTCCTTTAACTCCAGCACTCAGAAGGCAGGAGGGTCAGTTGGACACCATTCTTGGCAATATAGCAAGTTTGACATCAGTCCGAACTACAGGACACACTGCCCAAACAAACAAGCAAGCAAGCAAAAAGAATAAAGAAAATGATGAATTTAGGCAAGAAAATGTTTACTATGAAGAAACAGACTACAATAGAATCTTCAAGAGCGGACTACAAGAAAAAAGCTGCAAAGGAAACTAACAAGAAAGGTATCTTGGGGCTGGTGAGATGGCTCAGCGGGTAAGAGCACCCGTCTGCTCTTCCAAAGGTGATGAGTTCAAATCCCAGCAACCACATGGTGGCTTACAACCACCCGTAATGAGATCTGACGCCCTCCTCTGGTGCGTCTGAAGTCAGCTATAGTGTACTTATGAATAATAATAAATGAATCCTTGGACTGGAGAGAGCAGGGACTGAGCAAGTGGGACCGACCGGAGCGAGCGGAGCAGACCAGAGTGAGCAGGGTTGACAGGAATGAGGAAAAAAAACAGCATAAAGAAAGGTATCTTGGAGATCAGAGGAAAGGCACATAGAGAGGCACATACAAATGGTACTGTGCCAGTGCAAAATCCAAACATGTGAACTAAGCTGAGAAATACCCTTAGGTTTAACAAGGACTTAGTAACCACAGCACAAACAGTTGCAGTTGATTGGCAGTCAACTGAAGACCACTAGGAAAGGACATTGTAGAAAGTCAAAATGTTGGCTATGAAGCTTGATGCACAGAGCAGCAGCTGAAGTGGCTGATAGTGAACTTATGGTGGGGACAGGAGACCTGAACATAACCTCTGCTAATAAGCAGAAGCCACTAGAAACTGAAAAGTTGGATAAACAGGACAAGAGTTTGTTGACAACAGAGAATAGTCTCCAAAAAGATGAGAGAAATTTTGATCCAAGCATCCTTACTCTTCCATTGAAACAGAAGGGAAAACTGGAGGTGGTAATATATACCTGCATGGGGAGGTAGAGGCAGAGGGATCAAAACTTCCAAATGAGTCTTGGCTACATCGAGAGTTTAAGACTTGTCCAAGATCCATAACAAATGAGATCCTCTCTCCAAAGGAAAATAAGAAAGGAATAAAGGAGAGGAAGAATGGATATGTGTGAGCCTGTGGTTTTGGGTGTAAAGAAGTTGAAAGACCATCTTCTATGTAACAGCATGAATGAGAGACAGAAAAGTCTCAGTAAGGAAATACTGATTATATTGATCTATCTGTGTGCTTGGCTTATTGATCTATCTGTGTGCTTGGCTTATTTTCAACAACTGAATACCTCAAGCAAGTTTAGTCTTGGGGGTTTGAATGTGGATTTTCATAAGCCTTCACTGAAGGTAACATTAAGACTTGCTCTTGCAGCTAGGTATAGAAATGTTAACATTACTTTAATATTAGAAGATTTCTTTTGTTTTGTCATGCTGTGAAGAAAACCCAGATGCCTCATGCAAACTCTATCTACCATTAAGCCACATCCATAACTCAGGGCAGACAAGTTTGGCTAGAACATCTTTATTGTAGAAAAATGTTCTTAGAAACAAAATTTAAATGATTTATGGACCTCACAAGAGATATCTGTAGCCCTTTCAGGCAAGAATCAGCTTATAACCTGGAAGTCAGTAAAGTTGTCATTGAAATCAACCAGGGTGTGGAAAGTAGCTTCAGCCAGTGCCTCTATTTTCAATCCTACTTCAGCTTCTGTCTTAGTGACTTTTCTGCTGCTGTGAAGAAACATCATGGCCAAGGTAACTTATAGCAGAAAGGGTTTACTGTGGCCAACAGTTCAGAAGGATTAGAATCCATGACCATCATGACAGAGAGAACAGCAGCAGGCAGGCATAGTGCTGGAGCATCAACTGAGAGCTTACATCTGCTCCACAAACATGAGACACACAGAGAGAGCTAACTGGGAATAGAGAGAGCATTTGAAACCTTGGAGTGGCACACCTCTTCCAAGAAGATCATATGTCCTAATCATTCCCAAACAGTTCCACTAACTGAGAACCAGGTATTCAAATATATGAGCCTGTGAAGACCATTTTCATTCAGACCAACATGGTTTCTGTTGGTGTGATAAAACATACTAAAACCAGCATGGGAAGGATTTATTTGGTTTACAGGTTGATCATGACTGAGGAAAGCCAAGGCTACAAACTCAAGGCAGGAACCTAGAGAAGAACTGAAGCAGAGACGTGGAAGAATATCTTGTTCTCTTTACTCATTCAACTACTTTTTATAGCTCAAATCCATCTGCCGAGAGATGGCACTGGGGGCATGTCGATAGGCCAAGCTAATAGATACAGTTCCTCAATAGAGTTGCCATTCTCTCAGGATTCTAGATTGTTTCAAGTTGACAGAAACTAAGCAGCACAATGACCTCTTTTTAGCTTAATACACAAACATACTACTATTCAATCATAACCTTTTTTTTTTTTATCTCCAAGAGCTCATGTTAATATGATAATATAAAGCACAGTCTAGCCGGGCAGTGGTGGCGCACGCCTTTAATCCCAGAACTTGAGAGGCAGAGGCAGCTGGATTCCTGAGTTGAGGCCAGCCTGGTCTACAGAGTGAGTTCCAGGATAGGCAGGACTGCACAGAGAAACCCTGTCTTGGAAAAAAACAAAAACAAAAACACAGTCTAACTTGGAAAGTCCAACAGTCTTTAACATTTTCAACAACTCCAAGATCTATTTAAAATCCAACATCTCAGCTATAAAATCTAAAATAAGTTACATACTTTCTGATTCCAAGACAGAATAGCAGAACCAGGGCACAGTTAGAATAAAAATCAAAGCAAAACCAACATCCAAGAGTGTAAACAAAATCCTGTAGTTCACTATCTGGAACTCACTCACTGTCTTCTGAACTCCAAAGAGCTTAGGCAGCTCTGCCATATGCCATACACACTAGTTTATCTGTAGGCTCAGGGTGGCGCTACTGCAACTGTCCTTGGCAGTCTCCAGTATGCTGGGGTCTCCACAGCAACTAAGATTGCACCTTTACCAGTGGCCTCCTGGCCTCTCTTCAGGGACTTCAACTTGGCCACATGGTTCCAGGCCTCAGTTTCCCTCCATAACCCCTCAATTCTGAGGTCTCCACTGCCAATGGGACTGTCTCATGTTCCTTAACACAAAAAGGCCTATACTATGTGTTACCCAGAAAACAATGTCTCAGTGGTGAAGAGCTAAGGACTTGGATGCAGTCTCTAACACCCATGTGGTGGTTTACAACCATTTGTAACTCCAGGGGATTCAGTGCTTCTAACCTCCACAGGCACCAGGCATGCACATTGTGTGTGTGTGTGTGTGTGTGTGTGTGTGTGTGTGTGTGTATTGCAGGCAAAACCACATATACATAAAATAAATAAATCTAAAGAACATTTTAAAAAGAAAACATGCTAGTTATGTATATAGTCCTATTGAGTATAGGTTTGAACTTAATGAATTTAATATATATTAAATAAGATGCCTTTAAACACTTTTCAGAGCTGTGAATGTGTCTTGTGACAATACATAGTTTAGCATGTCCAGTGACCTTGGTTCAAGCTCTAGTACAGAAACAAACAAAAGTCCCCAGTAACCAGAAGAACTCCTAAAACAAGGTTATCTATTAGTTGATCGCATTCACTTATCCCTGTATTTCTCCTAGAAGCAGTTTTTCATTATTGGGAAGTTCAGTGTTCATGCTAGGTTTTTTTTTTAAGTTTGTTTTGTTTGGGGGGGGTGTTGTTTGTTTTTCAAGACAAGAGTTTCTCTGTTTAGCTCTAGCTGTCCTGGAACTCTGTAGACCAGGCTGACCTTGAAATCAAAGATCCATCTGTCTCTGCCTCCTGAGTGCTGGGAATAAAGTTGTGCGTCACCACTGCGCATGCCAGCTTCGTGGAAGGTAACTGCCTCAAACAACAAGAGTCAGCGTGCTTTGCATATTTGTCTGCTTGGATTTTAAAGCACCAAACACACATTATAGCTTACTCATGAATACAAGTTTCAGAAGTTTGTTTCTAGACAATAAGTGATTTTATTTATGAAAAAAATTCACTCAGTTGTTTTTCTGCAGTGCGGGGATTGTACCTAGGGCCTTACATGTGCTAGGCAAGAGTTGTCTACCATCAAGCTGCATCCCTCACCCTTTAGATCTTCTTTAAGAGTCAACAATTTACTAGCCATACCAGGTGCCATATGCCTTTAATTCCAGCAGAGACAGGAGGATTTCTGAGAGTTGGAGGTCAATCTGGTATACATAGTGAGTTCCAGGACAGCCAGGGCTACATAATAGAGAGACCTCATCTCAAACAAAAAAGGGAGTCAACAATTTTTACTTCTTCTATTTTTGTTTCTTAAACAGGTAATAGCTTATGCTAGGATGCAAAAATAGCCACTTTCTAATGATGGTTGTGCTTGATGGATTTGCTTTGGAACTCTATGGACTGTTGTATATTTGGTTATGAAGAAAGCTGAAAAACTAAATAAGTTTTGTAAAGTAATTGGATTCACTTTTTGACATGAGAGTGGCAGGTAGAGGGATGACAGTAGTGCTTGACACAGACATCAGGACTGTTGATAGAGGCTGTTGGTGTGTGGGAACTGAGTAGTACATTGGAAGTAGCCATCATGCTCAGTCTTTCTTCCCATGATTTCTCAAGTCTGTCGTTTCATTTTCTTCCATATAATCTGGAGATCCAGACTGTGGCTGCTTTAAGATTGACCTTAAATTGGTCTCATTTCTGGCTGCTGCACTCTGCCTTGAAAGTGCCATCTTCCCTGAGAGTGCTTTTGGTTTTGTTTGGATTTTTGGTTTTTCGAGACAGGGTTTCTCTGTATAGCCCTGGCTGTCCTGGAACTCACTTTGTAGACCAGGCTGGCCTCGAACTCAGAAATCCGCCTGCCTCTGCCTTCCAAGTGCTGGGATTAAAGGCGTGGGTCACCACGCCCGGGGAGAGTGTTTTTATCACACCATTCTGCAGAGATTGCTGCTCTATTTAGAAACTGGCTTGACTGCTCCTTACCTACCTCCAATTACTATCTGCCACTTCTCTTTCATTAAACCAGTGTCTTTACCTACCAGCTTAGTTCTCTTACAGTCCCCTCCCTTCACGTTGATGTATTGTCTCATGGTTCATAGTGTAGAAGGGGAGACCTATTTCAGATGTAAATTCTTTCATCCCCTTACCACCACAAAGCTCTCTATGTTTATTCCTGTTCTCCTCCTGTTATACATAAATATATTGCATGCTAATATATAATTATATCTAATAATATAAATATATTATTGGCATTATTTTGTCTACTACACATTCATTTTTCTCTTAGTAGATGAGCAATGTTGTATATCCTTAATGTAGAAAATTAGAAAATGCACCAGCAATTTTGGAACCATTAAGTCTTGTTAGTCTCATAATGCAAATAGTGGTTCTCAGCAGCACCACTATATTCCCCAAGTATACATTTGTGGATTCACCGTCTGCAGACCAAAGATAGTAAAATAAAAGTTGTGTCTGAATAATTTGACTTTATCTCTTGTCATTATTCCCCAAACAATACCGTACAAGTGCTACATAGCTTTTACTTTTTATTAATTATTATGAACTACCTAGAGATGGATTATACAGAAGATGTGTGTTCTATATAAATATGATTAAATACAAGACCATTTACTTATCAGATTTTGATGGGGGGAGGGCATCCTGGAACCAGTCTCCACCCCCTACTGTTGAGGGAAAAACTCTACTTAATCTATGTTGATTACAAGGGATTTCCAAACACTTAAGGTTCCCCAAAGTATTATCAAAAGTCAAAGACAAAAATGGGTGTAATGTTATATGCCTTTATCCTAGAAATCAGGAGGCTGAATTGCCATACAGCCAGTACCAGGCCATCCAAGACTACGTAGTTAGACCTTTATCTAAATGGAAAAAAAAGAAAATGACAGACAGGTGTTTCATCTCTACTACCACCTTAAATCAATGCTGTAGGAATCTAAAGGAAGTTAGTTGTTTCATTTCTCAGATACTGACTTCTGGGCTTATAAACATGAACCACCACACCTGAACATAAGGTTTTATGCATTGTCAGCAAGCAGTCTACTACAAAGCTACATTGCTACCCTAACCTAGATAACTCTGGTATTGAAAATGTTCTTATCTATGAGTGAGATATAGGTGTAGTGACTTCTAAAATTTTATCAAGCTACAGCCTTTTGATTTGTTTTTGGGTTTTTTTGTTTGTTTGTTTGGTTGGTTGGTGTTTTGTTTTGTTTTGTTTTGTTTTTGGTCACATATGGTTTCTTTGTGCCCTGGCTGTCTTGGACTCGTTTGTAGACCAGGCTGGCCTTGAACTCGTGAGATCTGCCTGCCTCTGCCTCCTGGGAGCTGAAATTAAAGGTGTGTGCCAGTGTACTTTTTATGTAGATAAATTATGTTTCTAGAAAGTTTATTTAAAAGGAAAGAATATAGTAAAAACTCTGCATTTGACATTTAATAACTACACACTTCAGTATTTTACCTGCCACTTTCAGTGCCCAATCCCATAAGAGTCCTGAATGTAAATTCTTTCTCATTCTGTTTTTTTAGGGTTTCAGAAGTTTTAAGGTAAACCTTGACTTTTTTTGGAGGCAGGTTTGAGGCGAACTGAACCCTGACCTAAGTATGTCTCTGAGTTTGCTATGTCAGGAGAATTATGGGTTTAAGTCCACACTCCACTCCCAGGTTAAAAGACATAACAGGAAGGGAAGACAGTAGCTGAGTGCGCAAGTGTACTGCAGTCTCTAATTGCTTAATTGCTTCTCTAAGGAGACCTGGCTGGGTTAGTAAGTGGCAGGAAGGTCCACAGCTGCCTAGTCACAGCTTGGCTATACCTGTTTCTGTTTGCCTTGTCACTTCTTCCTCACACCTGTCTCCTTTTCCTCCTCCTTCCCTCTGAGTCCCTGTCCTAGAATCATCTTCTCTTAGCAGCTTGCATTCACTGTCTGTCTTGTAAACGTTAACCATGTGAAATACAGGAAGAAGACACTAATCTCAGGGAGAGCTTAAACTCTAGTGTGGAAATAAGCAAGTGACCAACTGCCATATCAACATTAATGTGGACTATGGCAGGGGTTATTCAGTAATTTGCAGACTTGAGTCTGTGTTTAACCTTTTTATTTGTGCATTAGGACTGCAGATGCTCACCACTGCCCCCAGCTTTTTATATGGGTTCCAGGAATGCACACTAAGGTTCAGGCTTGCATGACAAGCTCTTTACCCACTAAGCTACCTCCCTAATGCTATTGATTTGCTGTTTGGGGACAAGTTTTCTTGTAACCCCAGTTGACTGTGTAGCTAAGACTGCTGAGAATTCATTCTTAACCTAGACTGGGAACTGGAAATTCATACTGAAGGAATTTACAGCCAAACTGTAAAATTGGAGAGACACATTTATGTTCTGTGAATATTTGCTCACTGAGTGGAAGTAGGAGAATATGGAGACCAGAGACTCATGCCAAAGCCAAGGCAGAGCATGCTGAAGACTTGGAACTTCGTTTTTGAGTACAGTAAAGCAGTTTTGGAGCATATTATAAAGAAGAAAGTGATTTGATCAGATTTAAAATAAAGAAGCTACTGACAGTCATATATATATATATATATATGTATATATATGTGTATATATATATATATATATATATATATATATATATAGGAGGCCTCCACGGGTGGAATGGTCTCAGTTCTTACTTCTTAAAGCCTCTTTTCAGCATCCTGGTTATCAGCCAAGACTGAGTCAGAGTGGAATTCTAATAAATAATAATTTTTTAAAATGTATATGCACACTTGTCTTCTGATGGACATGATTGTGGTCAAGCTTCAGGTAGTTGCTATTAGGAAGAAGGGACATTACAGCAAGCAATATTATAGTGTTCTTCCTTCCTTAGCCCCACTCCTCACCACCTACCAACAACTTTTACACCTCCTTTTCCCTTCCACTTAAATCTAGCTTCTCAGCTACTACACCCCTAACTGATGTCATATCCTGTACTGACTTTTTTCTTAGATAATAAATTTTCTTACATTGATTGACTGTAGTAGTTAGTAATGGGGATTGAACCCAGGCAGGGCCCTGTCCATGGTAGGAAAACATTCTGCTGAGATATCGCCTTCTTTACCCCACCCCCACCCCCAACACACACACACACACACACACACACACACACACACACACACACACACACACACGGTGCTAGAGATTGAACCTACATCTCTCTTCCTAGGCTGAAGTCATCTTGATGGCAGAGACTATCTCTAGGGTGCTAGCACATTGTAGGCACCAGTAAATATTCATGGTTTGATTAAATGGATGAAGTTGCTACATGTAAGAAGAAAAGATAGACTTGGGGCTACAGGTGTAGTTGGTAGAATAATTGCCTAGAAGCCCTGGGTTTGATTCCCAGCCACTTAAAACTGGGTTTAGTGTTATAGCCTATAGCCCTAGCACTTTGGAGGTAGAGACAGGAGGATCAGAAGTAGAAGGTCATTTTCATATACATGTGTTTGTGTGTGTATGTGAATAGTCACATACACACACACACACACACACACACACTCACACACACACTCATTCATACATAGTTTGAAGCCAGTCTGGGCTACGTGAAGCCCTGTTTCAAAACAAAACAACAAAAATTCAAAACTGGATTTGGGTAAGTTGGAAAACAGATTATACATATTATTAGCAATAATAGTAAAGTTCACACAGCCCTGGGAGCATCCAGCTGTCCTTGCTTTTTTAAGTACTTTTTACCATTGTTTATTTGTTTTAATACAAGGTCTCATGTAGTACAGGCTAGCCTTGAGCTTCTTATTCTCCAGCTTCTGCCTCCTGAGTGTGGGATTACTGATGTGGGTCACTACGTCTAGCTCTGCTTTTTTGTTTTGTTTTCATTTATCGTTTTGTTTGTTTGGCGTGTGTGTGTGTGTGTGTGTGTGTGTGTGTGTGTGTGAGAGAGAGAGAGAGAGAGAGAGTGTGAGAGTGTGTGTGTGTGTGTGCGCGCGTGTGTAAAACATGTGCAGTGGTACTTGTATGGAGGTCAGAGGACAACTTCCCAGGGTGGGTCCTCTCCTTGCACCATTGGGATATTTGGATCACAGACACAGAGCTGAGGTTGTGGGGCTTGGCAGAAAGCTCACTACCCACTGAGCCCTCGCCCCTGGGCCCTACTCTGCTGTTTACTTATTAACTTACTTGATCCTCTCAAAATTTCCCTTTAACAGATGAGTAAATAGGCACAAGGAGACTAGGTAATTGTTCAAGTTACACAGTGAGTGGAGAGGCTTGACCTGGCAGTCTAATGCTACTCTGCTATACCTGGTTAAGTCCAGTGTAGCTTCCTGGTACTGGATTTATGTAAACATGCATATTAATCTTTATTTTAAAAATATAAGACCTAGAACGATGGCTCAACAGTTAAGAGCACTTACTCCTTTTTTAAGTACCTAGGTTTGGTTCCCAGTACCAAGATGGCAGCTTACAACCATCTATAATTCTAGTTCTAGGGGATCTGATGCCCTCTCTGACTTCTGCAGGCACTGGATACATATAGTGCATATACATATATGCAAGCAAATACTCCCACACATAAAAACCTTTTTAAAACCAATATTATGGGCTGGTGAGATGGCTCAGCGGGTAAGAGCACCCGTCTGCTCTTCCAAAGGTGATGAGTTCAAATCCCAGCAACCACATGGTGGCTTACAACCACCCGTAATGCGATCTGACGCCCTCCTCTGGTGCGTCTGAAGTCAGCTATAGTGTACTTATGAATAATAATAAATGAATCCTTTGACCGGAGAGAGCCGGGACTGAGCAAGTGGGACCGACCGGAGCGAGCGGGGCCAGGAGCGAGCGGGGCAAACCAGAGCGGGCAGGGTTGACTGGAACGAGGAAAAAAAACCCAACATTATAAGAATAGTATTGTTATCATGTTTTAACAGATGAGGAAACAAAGGCTTTAGAAAGTATTTGGTTTGCCTGATGATAGCCCAGAAAGTGTTGGAGCTAACCTAAAGCCTCTTAAATCTTTACCAGTTTCAGAACAAGGGGGAACTGAGAGGTGAGAATCCTCCCATGAGTGAGGATGTGAGATGGGAGGGAGGGCTCAAGTCCTGCTATTGTATTAGCATTGGCATTTCAAGCTTGAGGAGGTGTGGTAGCATCCTGTTCTGTCAAGATGTTTGACACAAACAGCTTATAAAGGAGAAGGTCATTTTGTGTCATGGTTACAGATTTTCATCCTTGTTCATATGACCACTTTGCTGGTCACTACAGTCTGGTCACCAAGTCTTCGACACATCCAAACCATAACCAGGTATGAGACATCTGAGGCCTACCAATTCAAACCAACCTCATAACTAAGTAGACTGATCTTTGAACCCAGGAGGCTAGGAACTTTAGCCTTTAATAACCAATAGCTTCTGTGACTAAAGAATCATGACTGCATTTTCTTATGGCCTCAGAGACACTAAGTGGATCAGAAATACTGAATGTTGGGCTTGAATGTTTGGATCTTTTCACAGTCCACTCTTCCCCTCAGTTTATCCTGAGAGTCATCAGGTGATTTGCCCAAGACATAGTAAGTCACAGTAAGAGTCTTGGAGGATTTTCTAATTCATTGCCCTGTGCCTTATGACTCTAGGATCCATAGTGAATTCTCTATGTGTGTGCTTTTCTGACTTTGACCTCTAGAAGTCCTAACTTGATGCCTTTTCCACTGTGAGCATGTACTTGCTCTGACTTTGGGTTATTTGGCATAGCCTCAGAGGTTGTGATCATACTGTGAAGTCACCACTGGTAGGAACACAGCTGGCATACAGGACATTTAGCTGTTTTTGGAATTAAAGCAAGCTTCTTGAGTTGTTGTGATATAGATGACTTCTAGAGCTACTCTAGTTTGTTGAGCTTGCTAGCCCCTTACCTAAATGCTGTTGTAGTATAGTCATGTGTGGCTGCGTCACTCCTGTGCTGGCTGTGAACACATTAATGTAGGACACATTATAGTGAAGGGTAGTTGTATTGGGATCAAGTTTCTAACATATACCTGTCTCTTATGTCTTCCAAAGTTCATGTCAGTTAATATGCCCTAAAGTCTCAGATGAAATAGCTGTTGTTTTTATTGTAGAGACAGTACAGAAAGGGGAGTAACACTGTAGCTTTCAAATGAAGTCTGCTTTAGTTAAACCTACACTAAGAAAACATAAGTTATGTTTAGGATGCCAACATGATATATTTTCTTGGGTGTATTGCTAATCCTACTTCCTTTCAGAATCATTTGCTTCCATGGTTTAACACGACCATAAAGGCAGTCGTCTGTCTATTCAGTCATTATATGAGGAATATAAACAAGAGTGTTTGGAAATTTGCGGTCATTGACATGTAATTCTAAGGGTTGGGCTCCCCTTCTGCTGTAACACCGACTTTTGACCTTGCTTTGTTCTTAAAGGCTCCATTATTGTTACAGATCAGAATGGTTTATAATTGATTTGGATCAAGCAGTGGAGAGTAGATCATATATATATCCTTGCAGAGTTAATATAATTAAGGATTAAATGCCTTCAAAACCTCACCATGAAATAAGTCAGTAATGTTAATCCTTATATATATATAAAATAATGTACCAAATCTTGTAAAATGGACATAAACATTTTGAATATATTGACTTATATAAGTTGTCCCTATAGTGTTAGAAGATACCCATACAGCACACAGAATTTTAGAACTTGCATTATCATTTCTTAGGCTTCTCCTACAAGCCAGGCACTATAGTCAAATCAAAGTTGACTGAGCCTATATGAGGAGGGAGCACACGGTGCAGCAGCTGTGATGGAGACGGCTAGGCTTGGTGCTTTGGCCAAAGAACAACATTAAACAAGAGAAACTCCTCATTTTAGGGGAGGTTTCATGAGGACACGCATTTCAGCCAAATCTTGGAGAATTTGAATAAATGAGGATGAAGAGGGTAAAGGTACTAAACACATTTTGCTTGAGCAAAGGCCTGAGGTGGGAAAGGGTGTGGCACGGTAATGACATTACTAACGAGGTGTCATTAAGGCTTCAGTATATGCACTCTTCCCAAAGCCTCATCAAACTGGGAGATGGCAGTTTTCTGTTCATTTATAGATTGGAAAGCTGGTGGGATAGTGAGGGTAAGTGTGGCAGCATCTCACCCCAGACTGTCTGATTACAAAACCAGCTTGCTCATAGCTGCCACCCATGTGGTCGTCACCACAGGAAACAGCAGGTAATACAACTCACCTGTTCTAGGCCGCTGGTCAGTTATTGATGCTCTGCCTTCTCTGGCATCTTCTAGCAACGCCTCCTAGGTATTACAATCCTTCCCTGTGTTCCATACCCACAGGATTCATTCTTTTAAATCGTGAAGCCCAAATGGGGGGAAGCCTGTAATCATAATTATAGTATGATTATTAGCTTCAGAGAAATGAAGCTTGCATCAGAGATTAGCATAGTTCTGGGCTGGCAAGACAGCTCACCAGCTGACCTCTGACCTCCCCACATGAGCTTTGGCACATGCTCCCCTACACACACATCATGTACACAAATAACAATAATGAATATTTTTCATTCAGGTGGGATCTCACTATGTAGCCCCCAGCTGGCTTGGAACTCACTCTGTAAGTAGGCAGGCTGGCCTGCCTCTGCTTCCTGAGTGCTAGGATGATAAGCATGTGTCACCACGACTAGCATTAATTTCTTAGGAGTCCCTGGTGTTTCAGGTCTATGTTATTGGGCTTCCTATGGTAGGGATTGAACCTACAGCCTTGCACACAGTGGACAACTGCTTTACTCCTTGGCATCTCTCAGCCCTTTTGTGGTACTCTTGTTTTCTTGAACCTGGCCTCATACTCATTATGTAACTGAGAATAAATAACCTTCAACTCCTAATCATCTTGCCTTCATCTCCTAACACTGGGATCGTAGGAATGTACCACTAGGTCTGTCATCTCTCTGGTCTCCTCCTCCTCTTCTTCTTCTTCCTCCTCTTCTTTTTCTTTCTTTTTTTTTTTTTTAAGATTTATTTATTATATGTAAGTACACTGTAGCTGTCTTCAGACACCCCAAAAGAGGGCATCAGATCTCATTATGGGTGGTTGTGAGCCACCATGTAGTTGCTGGGATTTGAACTCAGGACCTTTGGAAGAGCAGTTGGTGCTCTTAACCTCTGAGCCATCTCTCCAGCCCTCCTCTTATTTTTCAAGACAGGATCTCACTGTGCAGACCAAGGTAGTCTGGAAGTCATAGAAATCTGTCTGCCTTTGTTTCCATGCCATATGTCCCCAGCCTCTGCGGTACTCTTACTGGATAGATAACATCCTCTAGAACTAAGAAGCTATATCTGCTTTGTGTATATATATATATATATATATATATATATATATATATATATATCACATCTTTTCAAGTTATGTTTTCTTTACAAATTTCAGAAATGTGCAGAAAAGAGGAAGCTTATATGGGGGAACATAATGCAGAAACAACTGGGATCCTTTCTAATCAGATGGTTTACATAGGAAGGGATACTGTGTTGGCATCCTGTTTCATCCTGACCCCAGACCCATGAAAGAAAATCAACATTGGACTTTAGGCACTTGTCTGAGACCCCTGGGTCTCCTATATGCCCTCACTGGGACCGGGATTTGGGGAGGTGGGGTGTGTGGGAAGGGCTGGTGAGCAGTTCTGTCTAGCATCTGTGAAACATTTCAGTCAGCATTGTGCTGTTTCTATAACAAAGGCCCCTTAGACCTTCTTGTGCCATCCCTCAGGGAGCCAGCAGAGGGAGCTGTGGTCCCAGAACTTTTTTTCAGCATTACAAGTTTTAGCTTTGGGAAGAAAAACAACAAACATCTTTCCTGACTTCATCTGAACTCCGATGCAATAAGAATTTCACTTGAGATAGGTGGTGGTGCCAGCCCCCTAGTGGGAGCAGACCGGGAGCTTCTGTAGCTGCTTGAACTTGAAAGCCATAAAGAACTCCAATTTCAAGGAAACGCCTGTTTACTGTACTGATCCAAATCAGCAGCTCTCAAGAAAGGGGAGTGCCTTCTTGACCTCGATCTTTATTGATCTTGGTATCAGCACTTCCAGTGACGTGTCCTGAGGGGGCGGGAGAAAGTTAACTAGGGCCTTATACTCAGAAGAAAGCCAGCCTGTTGCTGAAGGAAGTCTGCACAGAGGAGATGGTCTAGAGTGCCCTGTAGGCACTGCAGTGCAGAGCTTTGCATCTGCTCTGATTCTTGAGTAATAGGCAGAGGTTTTGAGGTTGGCTGGTAAGAGATTCACCAGGCGGTTGGCTCATAATCTTGATCTGAACAGGAAGCTTCTGTGAAAAGAGATAAGAGCTTCTTTTAACCCCTGACCCTCCGAGTCACTAGGCCTGTGGTATTCTCTGTGGTCTTCAGGTAACCCTGGCCTTTGCAAACCAGCTTTCCATTTTGCTTCAGGACATCCCTTAGCCAAGCCTGCACTATGGAGAAGTGGGACGGTAATGAGGGCACCTCTGCTTTCCACATGCCTGAGTGGATGGTGAGTTCTGCTGCTTTCTCCTTCTGCTGCTTCTGACAGGACGAGGACCACTGCTGGGATCTAGGCTGGGAAAACAGCCACTACCCTTCTAATTACCTCCTGTGCACTGGTCTCTCCTGTGTGGTAATTGCCAGTGAATCTAGGGAAGGCAGGTAAGAACAGGTAGGCTGGAGCAGCGGACTGCCCGGTGGTGGGTGCTGACCGACTGTGCTGGCGTACTGCGCAGATGGACTATCTTTGATTGTTTTGTATTCTCTTCCAAGTTAATGTTAAGTTGTGCTTCATGGGTATAAAGTAAAAAAGAATATGGGTAAAGAAAGACACAAAACTAGAACTTATAAAAATGTTACATTCTCCAATATCTGGAAAAATCTAACCATTTCTCCCTTCCCTGTCTTTTTTAGTCAGCTCCTCATAGCAAGTGTACTGCTACAAGGCAAGAGTTTACTTCTTTTCATACCGTGTTCCCAGATACCATATCTGCCTGATAAATAGTTTTAGTAAAATAATTTTAAGTTGATATTTGTTTATAAGAACTAGCACATAAAACCAACCTTGTGAAACGTGGTGGCACAGGCCTGTCATCCCAGCACTTGCAGGGTAGCAGCAGGAAACTCAAAGGAGTTCAAGCCCAGCCTCAGCTACATAGTGAGTTTGAAGCCAGCCTGGACTCTAGCTGGTCCTACCTCAAAAACAAAGAATGGCAAATCAGCTGTTGATTTAAAAACTCTCTTAATTACATTTTGTTATAAGGGAGAGGGTGTTGACTGCTACAACACACATTTGTAAGTCAGAGGACAACTTGCAGGACTCAGTTCTCCCTTCTGGTTCGGCTGCAGGTGTTTCTGTTCAATGATCTATCACCAGTCCCTTAACTGTTGATTTGAAAAACTCCTTAGTGTCCTGACTGGTTTCTTATAACTCCTTGGACTTCTTGGACCCTGTCTATGTATTTCCCTATTATAAACTTGTTAAACTTTTATAATGCATTCTAAATTCTCTTTAGTTTATAGAGTTAGGGACTTAAAGAGATAACTATTAAAATAATGAGATTAAGTATATAGCAGATGTAACAAAGACCCAGTAGAAAATTCTACCTGTACATTGCAAATGTGAGGCCAGCCTGGGCTCTAGCTGGTCCTATCTCAGAACAAATGATGACAATTTGTTATTTAAAAAAGAGATTTGTTTCTTTCACATGTGTGTGTCCCTGCCTGTCTGTATGCTCACCCTAGGCTTGCAGGTGCCAGCTGAGTCCAGGAAAGGATGACAGATCCCCAGGAACTAGAGGTACAGGCTGTAGCAAGCTATCTTATGTGAATGCTGGGAATTGAATCCAGGGCCTCTGAGAGAGCAGCAGGTATTCCTAACCACTGAGCCATCTCTCCAGCCTATGTATGTCATTTTTATAGATGCTATTGGTATTGTTTTTAGTATTTTTTAGCATTGCGCTCATTTAAAAGATATCTGATGGAAAGCAGTTGTATTCGTAAGACGATTTCAAATGCAGTGACTTGGACTAATGGAAATCACTCTCTTCATTCTCTGGCTAGGTTTTTAACTCATGTTTTGATTTTGTTCTTTGTTTTTGAATCTCCAGCAACTTAGTAATAACTGAAAGAGTAGGAGATTTGATTTTGTTACAGGAGGGACCATAGTGGGGCACTAGATTTTGTTTCAGAAAAGGAGTACTACAGGAGAACCCTACTGGACACAGCCCTGCCACTCCAGAGCAAAACAAAGGTTCTCGTAATTTACATTCTGTAAAGAGCAGTCCTCTTCATCGTCCCCAGAGAGCATGTCCTCTCTAAAAGAGCTTCTCCTGAGTCTGCTCCTTTGGCCCCTCTGTTTATGTGGACAGAAAGCTATCCTGTTGCTTAAGGTGTGTGACCAAGGGCTTCCTAGTGTATGGAGGCCATTTTAAATATTTTGATGTATCTCTCTCATTTGGCCTTTATTTTTAATCAGTAGGAAAGAAGTGCCAGCCGGGCGTGGTGGTGCACGCCTTTAATCCCAGCACTCGGGAGGCAGAGCCAGGTGGATTTCTGAGTTCGAGGCCAGCCTGGTCTACAAAGTGAGTTCCAGGACAGCCAGGGCTATACAGAGAAACCCTGTCTCGAAAAACCAAAAAAAAAAAAAAGGAAAGAAGTGCCGACCAGCAGGGAGAGGCTTGCTTTCGTAATGCTATGAGCTCAGTTCTTCTTTCTTCGGCTTTTGAGGCTTTCTTTCAGATACTGCCCAAATCATTAACTTCAGATCTAGTCTGAAGGTGACACTGATAACTGCTTAGCCAGCAGCTAGCCCTATGCACCTCTGGTGCATTGCCTATAGATTTTCAGATCTCACCTGCAAACTGGAGAAGTGCCTTTTAATCTCCAATAGAAAACTCTGGAGCCGGATCCAACATGCGGACAAAATGTCAAGAAATTTTTAACAAATGTCTGCCCTACTTTTCAGTGTATAGATTTAATGTAATGAACTCACTAGTGCGATGGCTCTGCTACAGGAGGACACAGAGGCCTCTCGCATGCATTTTCTGGAGGAACATAGAGCAGAGTTGTACCCTGCCACCCAATGTCCATTGTTAGTAATCACCAGCAAAGGGTCGTGTGTGCCCTGAGATTGATGGAGGTTTCCTGATATGTCTTGGGCCTTTGTAGGACAGTCAGGACAGAGTATGGAAACCCCAAGTTCAGTAAATGACAAGGTAGACCTCACAGGTGACATTCCCATCAGTCACTGGAAATTCCTGCTGAAACCTCCGCTCCTCAGCAGTTTTCACTTGAAGGAATTTCTTACCTTTATCCAGGCAGTTAAGATGCTGGGGCATTGGAGGGCTCACGCTGGAAAGATTTACTACCGTATTTTATTCTTCCTGATAAACCCTTGGGCCCTCCTGTCAGGTAAAGCACCTTGTTCTGGACCTGTGTGGACAGCAGTAAGTGCTATTAGGGTTTTCACATTTCAGTGTTCTCCTGCCACTTTCTGCAGTGTTCTCCTGCCACTCTCTGCAGTGCTTGCTCGTCATCCAGGTGAACTCTGGTTGCTTAACCTTCTTGAGTACAGAGCCGGCTTGCTGCGGTGTTCTTTGGGCTAAAAGTAATCCTTTTTTTGTTTTGTTTTGGTTTGGTTTGGTGTTTTTGTAGGTAAAGAATTATTTAGACTGCTCATTTGGTTTGGAAACCAAATACTCTTTAGGAGTATTTGAACTATCTCTGCTTGGCAATAAAACCTAAACTTTATGCTATCTCTTTTAGGGGTTATAGGCATCTGTGTATTCTAGGTTATGAATTTTTACCTTAAAAGAATAGAAATATTATTATTTTAGATTTGTGAATCATTATGTAGCCCTCAAAACCTTCTTGTACCCTTTTTTTAATTAGATATTTTCTTTATTTGCATTTCAAATTCCTCTTGTACCCTTATTTGGGCACATTTTTATGTGTGGTGGTGCTGTGTGTGTAAATGCTGGAGGACAACTTGGCTGTGGCTCCTTGGCATTGACTCTCTCTCTTTTAGACAGAGCCTCACTGGCCTGGAACTCACCAAGTAAGCGACGCTGGCTGGCCAGCGAGCCCCAAACAGCTGCTTGTCTTTGCCTCTCACGTGCTGGGATTAAAAACTTGGACCACCAAGATGGCTCTCTTTACATGGATTCTGGAGACTAAATTGAAATCAAACTCAGGCAAGCATATTTGCCTACAGTGCCAGAGGCTCTAAGTTTAGCTCCCAGCATCACTGCTTAAATAATGACACCACCACTTTGCTTTTTGTCAAATTAAGATAATAATGCCAATTATTGTACCTGGCCCAGGACGGTGGCTCAACAAGTAAGGATGCTTGCTGTCAAGGGTGGGCCTTAGTGTGGTCCTCAGCCTACATAGGAGGAGAGAACTGGCTCCCACCCTGTCCTCTGACCACCTCCCCACCCTACAAGAAATATAGGTAATAAAACACCTTTTAAAAGATACTTGCATACACTAATAGAAGTAACGTGTGGGCTTGCAGTACACATTAGTACATCACCCCTCCAAGTGTTCCCTGGGAAGAAAGACTATCTTTGCAAAACAAGCTACCATGTTGGCCTTTCTTGCTCTCAACAAGCAGTTTCTCCTCCTCTCTCCTCTCCTATCCTCCTCTTCCCTTCTTCCCTCTCTACTCCTCGCCTCTTTTTTTCTTTCTCTTCTCACTGTCAAATCATATCCCCACCCAAATCTGTAGCAGGCACCTAGTGTAGCATTCTTTGGGTTCCTTTCAGAAATCAGAATCGATAAGACAGTTTTACTTCTATTTGGTTGAATCTTTATTTGGCATGTAATAAGGTCACTGTGGTTCTGGAATCTCAGTGATAAATTCTCCCTTGTGATCACACCTTCCAGGAAACATTTTTTTTTTAATTTGTGTAGGGGGATTGTATGTGGTGTGTGTGTGTGTGTGTGTGTGTGTGTGTGTGTGTGCACATCAATGTATGGGTGTGCATACTCAACATATGTGCATATGTACACTCACGGTGTGTATACAAGTAGAAGTTAGAGGAGGATACTGGATAGCTTTTAATGCTGTCTGCCTGTTGCTTTAAGACAGGGTCTTTCCCTGACCCAGAAGCATGGAAGCTGGCCATCTTCACTAGGCTGGTCAGCCAGTGAGCTCCCAGGAGCTGACTCAACACCAGAGTGCCTGGGTAACAGTGTACCGGCCATGCCCCGCATTTTACATTGGTACTGAGGATTCCACCTACCCCCCCCCCAATACTTGCAAAACAAGGACTCTTGACATTGGAGCCGTCTCCCCAGCCTCAAAACATGCCTTGCCTTGCCTGTCTCTTCTTCTTTTTTTTTTTTAAAGTAGAAAGTGAATGGGATCACTCAATACTAATAAGATTCAGTCTTAAGATAAAACTAGATACTGAATGTAAAAACCAGCATAGAAAATATGCAAACTAATCATGGTGGTACATTTGGGGAACTGAGGCAGGAAGATCTTGAGCTCCAGGCCAGCCTGAGCTGCATTGTGAGACTCTTTGTCTAAATAAATATACAAATAAGTTTTAGGGAAATAATTGAGAGTTTAAAAAAAAAGTGAGAAAGTTGATTTTCTTGGTGATAGAGGTGAGTCTAGTGTCCCCTGCCTGGCTAACCCAAGGGCTTCCTGACCACTTGACATCATTCATGGTTTTTCTTCTTCTCTTTATAAATTCCCTCATTGTTTCAGTGGCTCTGTAGTTAATTTTTTTCTAATGAGGTGAGGTTAACTAAAATCATCTGACATAGAAAAGGAGGAGGTAAAGTTAAAAGAGAACCTAATTAGCAAGTTAATTATATCAGGAAAAAGTGCACTGGTTATATAAATAAGCCATTGATGTTTGCAGGTATGGTGGACCTTATCTAGGGACTTGTCAAGGTCAGAGAAGCTGTGTAATGATGTGTTAGGAAAAAATAATAAAGCAAAACATCCAGGGCTAGGAATGGCCGATGAGCCGCTAACAGCTGCCTCCTTATTAAATCCTGTTGTACGGCTGAAAGGGTTGTTGGAGCTGCTTCAGAGATAGCCACCTCCCTCAAAAGGAAAAAAAAAAAAAATAGAAGCAAGCTGGAACCAGAGCCAACAGAAGTGCTGATGAGGAAA
The DNA here is from genome assembly GCA_902729485.2 of Mus minutoides. Taxonomy (NCBI): domain Eukaryota; kingdom Metazoa; phylum Chordata; class Mammalia; order Rodentia; family Muridae; genus Mus; species Mus minutoides. The sequence goes on from LR749520.1 coordinate 1,512,794, forward strand.
GTTTAAAAGACCTACCACAAGGGTCCTTGGACCAAAGAGGTGTCCTATTGCCGGCAATGTCACTGTCCGCTGGCTGGTAGCGTCACTATGCTGAGCAGCAAGAAGAAATATATTGTCAATAGCAACTCTGGGATTAAAGCCCAGGTGAGGCTAAGCTCCTGTTTGCCAGTCTTACTGCGGCGGCCATTACCACCCAAGGCAAGCTGCTTATTCCCTCTCTCCCCTTCTGTCTAGCCTTCATCCTTCCCTCTGGCGTGTGGTGAGTTACCCATTCTACCAGCCGCTTTCTTCCCTTGCCTCGGTGTTAGACAGTGCTCAAGTGGAAGAGGAGGGGTGCCTGCAAGAACTCTGGTTTCTGATAAAGTAGGAAAGTTAGGTAAATCTTGGTAGATCCTGCCAAGGTGCCGAAACTCTCAGGGCAGATCACCGTTTTACAGAATTGACTGAGAGAGAGCAGTGTAATGGTACTGATGCAGCCACCAGAGGTGCCCCACTTAACCCACGTTTGTTATTGGTGAATAGTAAACCCTTGTTATTGAGAAACTGCATAACTTACTATATTAAGTGGTTTCTCATTAATATTCTTATATATTAAAAAGATGAAGGAGGCTTGAATTTAGTGAGAACTTACGAGCCATTCTCAGTGTACGGTCTGTTTCCTTAGAAAGAGCCGAAGTCAGTGCCAGGATTCCAACAGCTGAGACTATAGGACAAGGAGCTCAGCCTCATGACACTACCTTGAGATGACAGAGCAGCTGGGCTTCTGCATGACAGTGTTAGGCTAAGTAGGGGCAACTCAGAGGAGTGACTGGCCCCCTCTAGTGGTCAGTATGTACACCTACCTGTCTGTGTGCACACACATGTGGCTGTTATGCAAGTGTGTATGGTTGGCACAGGGAGGTGGTGTTGCATATCCGAGGTAAGATTTATCTTTTAAGCCTTTTTTTTAAGGGGGTGCTCTACTGAAAATGTGGCTTTATTGTGGTCTTTGGAAAGATGTTCATTCCTTTTCCTTGATGGGCCTCTGAGAAAGAATGAAGGCACGTGGTTATCGTGAACCACATCGCTAACCTGAATGTCAGCATTTGCACTTGAGCTCCGTGCACCTTCCACCTTTCCCTTGCCTGTTTTATCAACCCTTAAAAATTACTTTATGCAGACTTACTGCTTACTGTGCTTATTAATATTCCCTCAAATACAGGGATGAAGGTAGAGTAAACTCCTCCAGGGCCCTTGATTCAGCACATGATTGGGTGCATAGGATACAGCAGGGACCCATCTATGCCGGAGAATTTAAGGGTTAATTACAAATCAGGCCATATGGAGCCTATAATTCATAAAGAGTACAGGAAGGAAGATATTATGTCAAATGCTGTGCTGGAAGTACAGAAAGATTCATGGGCCTCCTGTTGGAGTACATAGGAAAGGCACTTTATCCTTTTTGGAGTAAATTGGTACCTTAGCAAAATAATCAGACTGCAATGAGCTCCTAATCCAATGAATAGTCCTGTTACTAAAAGCAGTTTGTGAACTGAAGCGCTGTGCAGGCTCGTTGTTGTTGTTGTTGTTGTTGTTGTTGTTGTTGTTGTTGTTGTTACGGCTGTGGAAATGCTCTGAATTCCCTGAGGCCTGAGTGCTAAGCTTTCACTTTGGCATTAATCCCCTTGTCTCAGTGCTCAGTGACTCAAGAGTTACCTCTCAGTGTAGGAAGTGCAGCCGCTGATTTCATTCTGACTTCTGCCCATGGAGGAGCCATCTGTTTATCATTAAAGGTAGACTCCGTTGTCAGATCTTTAGTTCTTTTCTGTAAACTTTTGTCTATACCACTCATCATCTCAGCACCTGTGTAAATGTTTGGTTAGGAGAAACTTAATAATAAAATAAGTGGTAGGAGCTTTGATCAGTAAAGCATCAGCTGTAGGAGACACAGGTAAAATTAACAAGAAAGTCACTGTTACCAGGTACTTCAGCCATGACTGCAGAGCGTGTTTTGAGTATGCAGTCAGTCCACTCGTTTACTCCTGCATCGGTCTGTAGTCATGGCTAATAATCAAGCATTTGACTTTTAAAAGTATTTTATGATGTTAAACATTAAAAATTAGTTTGTTTACTAGTATCTAAAAGGCTAACACATTTGAGAAAATCTTAGCAAATTAAAATGGTTACCTGCTGTAGGTAGGAGGATTTACCCTCTCTAAAAGCTGTGATGGAAGTGTTTTTATTTCTGTTGTTCTTATGGGAAAATTAGATTCACAAAATCATCTTGACCAGGATCACAAAGTGTATGAATGGCATAGCCAAGGTTTCAGTGAAATGTTCTGTCTGAATGAAAAACCTTCCTCAAAATTAGCACGCCACCCTGAGGAGCTCACAGCTCTGGGCAAGGGTCTTTTTGTCCCCCGCTGTTTTCTCATCTAGACATAGGTACAGAGACTTGCAGAGATTTCTCTTTCCAGCTTGAATTTTGAGTGAAGTGATAGAAAGTGCCTCTGACCGTGACTGACCTTTCTAAACATTTAAGTTAATCGTCACACTCCTCTGCGTCACAGTTAGAGTGTACAAAGTATATAGTCATTGATAAAGGTCAAAAATTATTCTTCTTTCCAAAAGAAATTCTTTTTTAATGTTTGTTTGTTGCTTTTGGAGACAAGGGTTTTTCACTTTGCATCCAAGGAGAGCTATGAACTCATTGTGTTCTTCTTCATTGGCCTCCTGAGAGCTGGGATTACAGGGATATATCACCATCCTCAGTCCCAAGGATGTGTCCCCTCCCCCCATGCCAGGAAGCACTGTACTTGAGCTATATTCCTGACTTTCTGAGGGAAGGAGAGGCCAGGGTCTCAGCTTAAACTCCCTCAGTGGTTGAACATGACTTTGAAGTTCAGAGTTTCCTGCCTCTACTTCCAGAGTACTGGGATTACAGAGTGCACCACCACTCCAGTCTATGCAGTGCTCGGGACTATACCAGGGGTTTAGTGCACGCAAGGAAAGCATGCTGCCTCCTGAGCCACATCTTTGACCCCCAAAGAGTCGTCCTGTTCAAACATGGGTTTGTTCCAGCAAATAAACTGCATGGGAAGGTGACAGTCTGTAATAATTCATGCTGTAAATGGATTGCTTTCTCAAAATACAGGTGTGTTTTCTTCATATAAGGTGTTGGTTTGAATGAGAATAGCCCTGAAAGGCTTAGTCAACAGGGAGTGGCACCATTTGAGAAGGACTAGGAGGTGTGGCCTTGCTGGAGTAAGTGTGTCACAGTGGGTGAACTTTGAGGTTTCAAAAATCCGTGCCATGCCCAGTTGTCTCTTTTTTTAGGCCTATGAATCCAGATGTAGCCCTCAGTATGATAACGAACTAAACCTCTGTAACTGAAAGCAAGCCCCTAATTAAACACTTTCTTTTATAAGAGTTGCCTTGGCCATGGCATCTCTTCATAGCAACAGAGCAGTAACTACGATATGTAACTAGAGTTCTTTTTCTTTCTATAATGAAGGTTCTTTTTCTTAGCAGATTCAGTTTGCTGACCAGAAGCAGGAATTCAACAAACGTCCCACCAAAATCGGACGTCGCTCTTTGTCTCGTTCCATCTCTCAGTCATCTACTGACAGCTATAGCTCAGGTGAGTGCTAAGCTGCCATAGACCCACCTGTCAGAGTTCATTGGTATCTGCAACAGACCTTTCATCTACCCAAGATCATCATTCTTGATAAATAGCCTTGAAAAAAGATACTTTGAATTAAAATTTAAACCAAAATCCTGGATAGAATATCTGGATTTCTTGGGACCTCAGAGTAGAGTTTTATTGAGGCTGCAGCGTCTGACAGAGGCAGAATAAACAGGATGAGGAAGGAAATTGAGCTCTTCGATTTACTCAGGAACATGTAGTTCACCAATAGCTTCCACTCCATGACATGTACAAAGACATTCATTTTTTTTTTTCCCCATTCTTTAAGGGTCTTGTCCCTCTAGATGGTACTTACAAAGTAAGTACCAGGACTAGGGACCCATCCCAGGGCTTTGTACATGCTAAGAACCACTCCATACTTCAGCTATACATTCAGTTTCTTTTGCAGTGAAAGGTGGGAACAGGGTCTCAGCTCCCCTATGTAGTACAGGTCCCTATGTAGTTAAAGATGATTTTGAAGTTCTGAATCTCTTAATTACCCCAAGGAACAAGATGTTGTAGCTATTTGAAATAAGTGGATGCTTTGCCTTCTCCTCAAAGCAGTGACATTGCTTTGCTTCTTACTCCTTCCTTCCTTTACAGCGCTGAGTTACCACTTAGATGTCACATGAGCTGCTGCATTGTAAGGCCCCCCCCCCCAGGGACCCAGCAGTGCCCAGTAGGAGTCTAATCTAAAGTGAGGGTATTTTACTTGGTTCTTCCCTTAGAAGGTGGTGGGGAGCCCTTAATGTTAATTCTTAACGTTGAACTAGTAATAATAATACTCAGGAGAAAACTTTTGTTTGTTTTTTATTTTTTCTTGTTCTTCCAGACAGGGTTTCTCTGTGTAGCCCTGGCTGTCCTGGACTCACTCTGTAGACCAGGCTGGCCTTGAACTCCTAGAGATTTGCCTATCTCTGCCTTCCAAGTGCTGGGATTAAAGATGTGTACCACCACAACCTGTTGCTAGAAAACTTTTATCATGACTAAAATTGTATTCGTTTTTCACACAACTAAGGAAGGAATTCTTATTATGTACAGTTAGTTGGGAAGCAAAGCTTTTCAGCTGGGTAAGTTGTTATTACACATTATTTACATTTCTGGGTTTATTTTCCATCCATAATGATTGGAAATGAGGAATACTGTGTAGTATTAACCTCTATGATTTTTGTCTAAATATCCCCATCTTTAATGAGATTGAGTCTCATTCTACTGAAGTAACTTGAAAATTCATGAACTGGTTGATTTAACTCTGGAAGCCATAATGTGAAAAATGAATTGTCAAATAGTCTAGAACATTTTAAGATATATGTTTGTCATGCCATCTTAAGATCAGTACTAAATAATAATGATTTAAAACTTTAACTCAAACCCAATCTTTTCTCTGCACAGCCAGAGCCATACATCAGTGCTCTTGAAACCATTGCCTAACTTCCCACCCAAGCACCTCATGTAGGGAGAATACTTTACAAATACTGTATACCTAGAAGAATGAGTATGATCCCTTGGTTTCCAAGTAAGCCTGCAGTGCTTGTATGTAGCTCATTGATTAATAATATTAACTGGTCTCATCCTGATAAGTTTGGACCTTGTACATTGAATTATATGAAATTGCTATCTGTGCTAGCTAAATTTATGTCAGCTTGACACAGGCTAGAATCATCAGAGGAGGGAACCACAGTTGAGAAAATGTCTCCATAAGATCAGACTGTAGGGCCGGGCGGTGGTGGCACACGCCTTTAATCCCAGCATTTGGGAGGCAGAGGCAGTCGAATTTCTGAGTCTACAGAGTGAGTTCCAGGACAGCCAGGACTATACAGAGAAACCCTGTCTCGAAAAACAAAAACAACAACAACAACAAAATCAGACTGTAGGCAAGTCTGTAGGATTTTTTTTTAATTAATGATTGATGTGAGAAGACCCAGCCCATTGTGGGTGGGGCCATCCCTGGGCTGGTGGTCCTGGGTATCTAAGAAAGAAAGCTGAGCAAAAGCCATAGCAGCACCCTTTTATGGCTTCTGCATCTCCTCCTGGCTCCAGGTTCCTGCTGTGATTGACTTCCTTTGGGGATAAAATAGTGATGTAGAAATGTAAGCCAAATAAACTCTTTCCTCGCCAGTTTGCTTTTAGTCATGGTGTTTCATCTCAGCAATAGTGACCCTAAGACACCATCTTTATTTTTTAAAATTATCACACATGTTTGTTTTATGCCCCTATACATGCAGGTACAAATACAAGTGTGTATTCCATGATCATGAGAGCCTTGCTTGTATGTAGCTCAGATGTGTCTGTATCACAGGTGTGTGTCTTAATACATCAAACAGTATTTTGGTCATAGTAGGTGCTAATATTTGCTGTAAGGTTGAAGAAAACTGGAGAAAGAGATGACTTTTGCAACCTGGCCTACATTTACCCTAATCTTCAATCCACAATGAGAATATTGTACAAGGAGAGGATCTCCTTCAGAACTAGTGTCTGCACAGCAGGCTTATGCTGGGGAAACAAAGTTGTCAGCCTATTGTATCCACTGATGGATATTAAATCAGAAGCTGGGAATCACAACACTTGGTTTTGGAGCAAAAAATAGAGATATGTGGTGGATGCTGGAATTGTCATCTGTGTAACTGTAGCATCGATGGCAAATGTCCATCTGGCCTCATAGAGAACATTTAAATGACAGGGTCACCTGGCTTATCTAGTTATTTATTTCCCCATCAGCTTAAGCCCTTACATAATCTCTAGGACTTAAATATTTTGCTTAGAAATAAAACTCACCATTTTAAGCCGGGCGTGGTGGCGCACGCCTTTAATCCCAGCACTCGGGAGGCAGAGGCAGGCGGATTTCTGAGTTCGAGGCCAGCCTGGTCTACAAAGTGAGCTCCAGGACAGCCAGGGCTATACAGAGAAACCCTGTCTCGAAAAACCAAAAAAAAAAAAAAAAAAAAAAAAACTCACCATTTTTAGTCCCTATCTTTTTAGGATAATCTACTAACCTGGGTATGCTCATCTGGATACATTCTGGATTATGTTTTCAAAAATAGTGTCGATACATGTAGTATCCACAATATTTTCTGACCTAATCTCTAGGAAGCATTATTTCCACAAACTCAGTACTTTTCCTTTATTTATTGTTATTTTTTGAGGCAGTATCTCTACATACCTTGCTGTCTCACTTAGGACTTATTATGTATACAAGGCTGGCTTCAGTGCTCCTGGCAGCACTTTTTAAATATAAAACTCTTAAGCAACAAAACTCATAAAAGCAAATGAACAAAATAACCTTTTCTTCATTTTTAGACCAGAATAAGCATTAACATTTATGAAAATGTTATCTTTACAACGAGTGAATTGGTTACAGATGAGAAAGAATGAAGTACTTTACTTTTAATTAGCATTTAGAAATGTTGAGATACTTTTAGATTTTTTTTTTCAAATTTTGTTTGTTTGCATTGGGCAACTATCATAACTTCTCATACTTCTGGAGTCATTCATTGGTACAATCCATTCACAGTCAAACATGGGTCCCTACTGTTTTCCACTAACAAATAAATAGATTGGGCCCAAGGGGAGCCGTCTGACTTTAATTAATTTAATAGGACTAATTCAATCAGAATTCGGACTGCTTGCTTCCTAACAAGCTCCCACAGTCTCACAGGTTCAGAGAGATAACAGGAAATCAGATGCAGTGTACACGCATGAGTGATCCTGTGCATGTATGCATGTATTGCATCTATGCAATGAGATGAGCTTTGGATTAGTAATTTATCAAATTATGCCTTGGTTCTTGAAAATTAAAGAAGAACATCCCATAGTAAAACTGTATTGTACTTTGTAGATAATCTTTTCTGCCTAAAGACTGAAACATTTTAGATATTATCTCATTTCCCTGTACAATTTTTTATTAGTGGTAGTTTAGAGAAAGGGTGAGCCTGTGGAGGAGGGAATCTATTATACTCCCTGTTTTATATTAGGGTAATTGAAAATTGGGCATTCAGTAACCTGGGAATGAAGCTAGATTTTCTGGTAGGCAGTGGATATCTTCCCTTTTGAAAGGCAGCTGTGCTCAGCATTGTACCAATAACACTGCAACACTGCGCACTGTTAGTGACTGAGCTGCAGAGTATGCTGAGAATTAGAGATATTTTTAGAAGCTTCAGAATTCGGTAGCAGGCAAATTCAAGGCCAGTCTGTGCCACTTAGAGTTCCAGGTCAATCTGGACAGCATAGCATGAATTATTAAAAAAAGTAAAAGTGGCAGAAATAAGTGTGTTCAAAACTTAATAGATGCTTACCATATTAGTTGAATAAAGTTTCTACCATGCTCACGGAAACCCTTCTCTCAGTCTGGGCCCAACACTTGTGCAGCCATGAACTACAGCAGTGTAGATGCTGCCTTTTGTACTTGCCAATGCTAGCTCTGGAAAAAAGACTGGGGAAAAAAAAAATCCTTTGGGGAACAAAAGCATTCCTGACTGCTATTAAGAAGCCCAATGCACATTAGGAAGGGGGACTATTCTGTGTTAGAGGAAGGGCTCCAGTCTCAGCCTTTCTAGTCACTCCAGCCAACCCCTCACCTCTCAAGATCTGGGACTAAAGGTCCACCGTCACACCTGGCCTTACTATTTTTTTTCCAGCCTTTGAGACATGGTTCTGTCTGTAGCCCAAGCTGGCCTTGAACTCCTGCTCTCCCTGCTCTGTAACCTCAATGCATCTCTTGCCTTGCTGATCAGTGTTTGCTACTAGAGGCACAAAAGCCATCATGGTTCTGAAAAAAAGATTTGAAACTTTGAATTATTCTGAGTTTAAACTCTCTTTTTCAAATTCAATTTCCTCATAAATTTGGATCAGGATTGGGGAAGCTGTTCTCATTTTTCTCTCATGGTCCCCTAAGCCTGTGATTCCTAAGCTCTATCAGAATAGTGTCCAGAAAACTATTTCTAGCTCTGTTGCCAAAAGTACTTTGAGCTCTCTTACCCTAGGAGAGGAACCAAAAAGTTTTTGTACAGATTAGTTCCTTGTAAGAACAAAAGTCCTTTGGGGATTTACTAATTCCTTCGCCTCCCCTTGTGCACACATTCATTCCTGTGCCCTCATGTTAGGACTTTGCTCTAAGGCAATTTTCCAGAGCAGGAGAGAAACTCAAGCCCCTGCTCACCACACAGTATGCAGCACTGTGCCTGATTAACTGGGCAAGGTCAGGCTTGCCTTTCACAGTCTGCCCTCCAACCCCTACCCAGACAGCCCCTCTGCTAAGAAATCCCAGAAATGCTTTCATGCTCTAGATGTAAGTAGATGAGAGCACCAGGCCCTCAGGAACTCTGAGCTTTTGCAGCTTTCTCCCCCTAGAACTAATGGCAGTGCTAACTGCACTGAGAGATGTATGCTATAGACCATGTTTTATGTTCTCTATTCTCCCCAAACTGCCAGGATTAGAAAGAACTACCCTCTAGTACGAAGATCAAGAAAGAAATAGCTTCAGATTATCTAGCAAATGATTAGCAAATATGAAGACTAAAAAGATCTTGACTACGGCTGTGAATTCATTATCAGTAACTGTCTGTTGGCCACAATCAAGTGTGACCCTTTCACCTTCCAGTGCAGTGGTTCTCAACCTGTGGGTTGAGACCCATTTGAGAGTCAAACAACTCTTACAGAGCTCACCTGAGAACCATCAGAAAGATCAGATTCATGACAGTTTCAAAGTTACAATTATGAAGTTGCAATGAAAATAATGTTATGGTTGGGGTTCTTACAGCATGAGGAACTGTATTAAAGGGCTGCAGCATTAGGAAGGGTGAGAGCCCCTACTCTAGTATATATTGCTAGTTGATTACTCACCAAAGCATTGAATGTACCAAAAGCTGGTATTTTGCTGCTTTGGGAATCTGAAACACCAAGGATCCCTTCTTACGGAGGCCAGTAAGGAGGATAGCACATTGAATAGTTCATTGTCAGGGTCTAATTGGGTCTGCAAGAGTAGTTCTGTCTCAGCAGAGCTAGTCCGAAGAAGCACAGCTCTGTTATGTCAGACAAACTTCTTTTGTGTAGTTCTTAATTACTTTCCCATGAGTTTCTTGTTTTTTAGGTTTTATCTGTTCAGTTAGTGTACTATAAAGCAAATTACTTCAGGCATTTAAGCAACAGGCTGGGGAGGGAAGGGGGGTCAGTGGAGAGGGTAGATAACTGGCTTGCTTAGGAACTTTAACTGTGGCTTTCCTGGGTTCAGCTTTCCTTTCTGCACATTCAAGCATTATATCTCTCTGTGTTCCAAAGGAAAAGTTAGTCCTAGATTCCGAATGAATGCTACAGAGAGAGAAAGCCTTTTACAGGTCTCTGGCTTGCCCTTTCTGGACTGTGGGGAGTACCTTGCATAGGCGATTCACAGTACAACTCCATGTTTCCTTAAGGAGCTTCCTAGAGGTGTTAATTCGGATGATGCTAATGACTAGTGAAGCCCCACTGGTTTGCAATTGTGGAAGAAGCCAGTCTTTTTCCTGATTGATTTTTTTCATTTGTGTTCCAGCTGCCTCCTATACAGATAGCTCTGATGATGAGACATCCCCCAGGGACAAGCAGCAAAAGAACTCTAAGGGAAGTAGCGACTTCTGTGTCAAGAACATAAAACAGTCAGAGTTTGGACGCAGAGAAATTGAAATTGCTGAGCAAGGTAACCAAATAATGCCTTTTTACCTGCCTGTGTCTTTTTGTCATGTTAATACTCCTGGGTCATCTGGCTTGTCAAATTTCAGTGCCATACTAAATCACATTTTTGTTTATTAATCTGTCTGAGATTGGTGTTGTTCTGGAACCTAGGCTGACCTTGCACTCAAGATAATTCTCTTGTCTCAGCCTTCCAAGTTCTGGGATTATAGGTGTGAGTGTGCATGTCCATCCCTGAGCTTGGGAAACACTTTGGGGAGGGAGTGAAGTCCAGTAGTTCTGGAGGAAGCCCCTGGCTAAGAATTGGCACATAGAAGATAAAACTGGGGAGCAACTTGTCTCTGAAGCCTCTCAGAACATTCAGGAACACCATCTAACAGAAGCTGACCAAGGGAACTTAGATGAATATTTTTATGTTTTTTCTTCCACCTCTTACTCCCTCTGTTTAATATTCTGTGTTTGTATTGGACCTTTTCAGAGATGCCTGCCTTGATGGCTTTAAGGAAGAGAGCCCAAGGAGAAAAGCCTTTGGCTGGAGCCAAAATTGTGGGTTGTACGCACATCACTGCTCAGACAGCCGTGAGTCCTTTTCTTCTTAATAACAATTATTAATTGTACCAGTTATTGAGTGCTTGCAACTGCCAGCACCAAGCTAACAATATTATTTCATTAATCCACAAAATGCTATGTAGGCAGGTATTCCTTTTTCCGTTCTGTAAACAAGGAAACCGAGGCTCAAATGCTTGAGTAATTTGTCAATGGTTGTACAGCCAGGAGGGCACAGGCTAAGCTTGATCATGAATGTATAGGTGAGCACATGAATGCTTTCTCCTGTCTCATACTTCTCCATCACCCTGCCCAGTGTCCTCTCTCTGAGACTGTATACATGAGAGCATATAGAGCTGACTTCAGCAGCAAGTGAGAGAAAACTGATTCGACCTGACCTCAACATACAGGAACTTACTACATTATGTTGCCAAAAGTCCATCTGGAAGGCAGGCTGTGGCCTGGGGTTCTGTTTTACCTCTTGATGATTTTTTTTTTCATAACTGTCTCTACATTTTGCCGACTCCATACAGGCTGACATATGTGCTTACAGCTACATAGTCACCAAGAACACTATGGGAGGACTGATTCTTCTGCTCTCCTAAGAGCCAGAAACCTTTGCTGAAGTCCTTCAGGATAGTCCAGCATGCCACCCTGAGCAGGACTGGTTACATGCCCCTGCTGTACTAGTTCTAAGAAGGGACTAGAATCCCCATGACTGGCTTAGACCAGAGATTGCTCCACTCAGTAGAGTTAGCTCCTATTTATAAGCAAGGTACTTTCAGTGCCCCTGAATTATTCTGAAGTAGAACTTAGATACACCATAATCTATATGTTATATGAAATTAAAATTTTAAATATAAGATCAAAACTATAATAGGGAGAAATAAAAAAGTTATTTATAATAAAAATATATTTCAATATATAAACACTTAAGCAACACTATAATAGAATAGTCTGATATCTGTACTAGCTAATATAGATGGAAATGTAGGGGATTGTCTTATGTGAATGAGTGTTTTGCTTGTGAGTATGTAGGTGTTCATGTGCTATAGTGCCTGCAGAGGCCAGAAGAGAGCACTGGACACTCTAGAAATGGCATTATAGACTGTGGGTGCTGAGAACCAAACTCTGATCTCAACTGTTGAGCCATCTCTCCAGCTCCTGTTTTTTGCTCTTTTCTTTCTTTTTTTTTTTTTTTTTTTCAAGACAGGGTTTCTCTGTGTAGCCCTGGCTGTCCTGGAACTCACTCTGTAGACCAGGCTGGCCTCAAACTCAGAAATCCGCCTGCCTCTGCCTCCTGAGTGCTGGGATTAAAGGCATGCACCACCACGCCTGGCTTGCTCGTTTGTTTGTTTGTTTGTTTGTTTGTGGCAGTATCTCATGTAGCCTCTACTAGTTTCTAACTTGCTATTTTAGCTAAAGCTAGCTTGAATGTTTAATCCTTCTGTCTCCTGAGTACTGTAATTATAGACATGCACCACCAGGCCTGGCATTATGTCCAGAGTATTAGAACAACATTTTCATTGATTTTATGAAAGGAAAAGCAACTCTTACCAATTCCTGACAACCACAGTAAAAAGTCAGCATTCTCTATTCACTGATACAATTGTTGCATTCCTAGAAAGACTGTTACTGAAACTATAAAAAATACTTCTGTCAGTACTAATAGTCTCTAAGACCAAATAATTTTAAGTTAGGATTTTAACCCACGTGAACTTTCATGGGGACAAATGAAGTTTATGCCAGATCAGCAGGTTTTTTGTTTGTTTGTTTGTTTGTTTTGTGAGTGGATATCCTTCAGTGTTTCAGATCCCTGGCCCTTCTTCCCCCGACAATCGCTGTGGCAAACTAAGTGGTCCTATAGTTATCATCCAAAATGTAGTAGGTTTGGAGTTCCGAATACATTGAGATCCATAGGAAAAGTGGTATATTGAAAACATTCTAGCACTTTTTATGGGACTTGTAAGATTTAAGTCAACTTCCTTCTCCCTCTCTCTTTTTTCTAAGACAGGGTCTCATGTAGCCCAGGTGTGCCTCAAAACTGCTGGGTAGCTGAGCCTGATCTTGAACTCATGATCTCCTATCTCCCAGATGCTAGAATTATGGGTGGTATATGCCATCATGCAAAAGGCTAGCTAGTATGCATGTGCTCTCTCCATGTCTTTGTTCTGTGCGCTCTCTCTCTCTCTCTCTCTCTCTCTCTCTCTCTCTCTGTGTGTGTGTGTGTGTGTGTGTGTGTGTGTGTGTGTGTGTGTTTGTAGAGGCCAGAGGTGGGGATCTTCAGTCACTATCATCTTATTTTTTGAGAAGGGTTTTTCGCCAGGCAGTGGTGGCACACACCTTTAATCCCAGCACTTGGGAGGCAAAGGCAGGCAGATTTCTGAGTTTGAGGCCAGCCTGGTGTACAGAGTGAGTTCCAGGACAGCCAGGGCTACACAGAGAAACCCTGTCTCAAAAGAGAGAGAGAGAGAGAGAGAGAGAGAGAGAGATCTCACTGAACCTGCAGCTTACTGACTGGCTGGAGTGGCTGACCAGAAAGCCTCAGAGATACACTTGTCCCCACTCCCCAATCGGCAGGCTCACAGAGGCATGTCCATGCCAGCTTGTACATGGGTGTTGGTGATCAGAATTCAGGCCGCCATGCTTGCACAACAAGCACTTTACCCACTGAACCACTGAACCAGCCTTTTGTTTTGTTTTCAGACAAGGTCTCATGCTAACAAAGGTCTCAAGCTGACATTGCTAAGTAGCAGATGAAGTTGGTATTGGTCAAACACCTGATCTTCCTGCCTCTTTCCTGAGTGCTAGGATTTCAGACTTGTGTACCAGACCCAGTTAGTTAGTTAGTTAGTTAGTTAGTTAGTTAGTTAGTTAGTTAAATTATTTGTTTTTCAGTGCAGGAGATGAACCCAGGGCCTTACACAGACTGGACAGGCATTTCTATCACTGAGCTTTATCCCCAGCATGTCAGTCAACTTGGAAGAGACTGTCTGTCCCTCAGCACTCACTTACATGGTCACATTGTTAATGAAGGGCAGACAGAGATTCCATAGCATCTGAATTAGATATCCGAACAGATAGCATCTGAATTCCCTCTGAGACTGCTGAGTTAAATGGCTCTGAGGAAAAGGAGACCCTGAATTCCTAAAATTAACACAATAAATTAAAAATTAATTTCTTTTTGGAGCTACAGACTAATGAATTGAGGCAAAGCATGCTTAAAACCTTTCCTAGGCTTCTCACATGAGAATTCAGTGTGGTAGCTTAAAATAGGAAGTCCTCTACATATTGGCTCATGTTGCTAAGTTATATCTAGTTTGTTTTTATCTCAGACTATTTTTCTGAATGAATGAATTATTATTAATTTACCAATTTAATATCATTTCATTATTTCTACCCTAAATTTTTTAATCTCTGTAATTTTTCTAATTATGCTTGTGTTAATTACATAATAATCTAATATTACCTCTATATAATATAGAAATATAAAGACTGAGGGCTAGAGATGTAGCTTAGTTAATGGAGTGCTTGCCTAGCACCACAAAGGCATGAGTTTGATCCCCACCACCATTAAACCCAACATAGTGGTACGTTCCAGTGGTCCCAGCTCTAGAAAGGCTGGCAAGAATATTACAAGTTCAGGGTCATCCTACACTACCTAGTGAACTAGCTTGTGGTCAGCCTGGGCTATTGGGTTACATAAGACCCAGCCCCTCCCAAAAGAAACAAGGAGGAAAGAGGGAGGAGTCTCCTATGTCCCCTCTAGTATGTAGTTAATCATTTCTTAGTTGGGTCTTCTAACCTAATTTCATTGCTATTGCTACTAAATTATAATAAATTTAAGACAAGGAACTGGAGAGACATGGCTCAGCAGTTAAGAGTGCTTGCTACTCTTGCAGAAAACCAGAGTTTGTTTCTCAGCACATGTTGGAGGGCTCACAATGGCCTATAACTCCAGTTTCAGGGGTATCCAAAACCCTCTTCAGGCTTAGCAGCCAAGGAATTTACCTTCTTAGCCATCTTGCTGGTACCTTGTTTTTAATTTTTCTAGATGGTCTCACTATGTATGTAACTCAAAGTAGCTTGGAATTGTCTGTGTATCCCAAGCTGTTTTGTTTTGTTTTGTTTTGTTTTTTGTTTGTTTTTTTGTTTGTTTTTTGAGACAGGGTTTCTCTGTATAGCTCTGGCTGTCCTGGAACTCACTTGGTAGACCTGGCTGGCCTTGAACTCAGAAATCCACCTGCCTCTGCCTCCCGAGTGCTGGGATTAAAGGCGTGTGCCACCATGCCGGGCTCCAAGCTGTTCTTAAACTAAACTTCTTCCTGCCTCCTGAGAGCAAGATTATAAGTCTACACAACACCACCCTTGAAGATTTTTGAATGCAAGTTCTTAGTCTCATTCAGGTTGAATGTTGTTCTTGAGTTACTTGACATTCCTTCAGCATTTTTCCATGCCTAACCCATTGTTTCCTGTTCTTATTTAATGAGTTATAATCTATTATTTTCAATATTTTAATGCTTATTTTATCCTCAGTTTGGCCAAAAGATGCCCCAAATGTGGTTTCTATGGCTTATTTTTAAAAATTGTTTCTTTCTCTCTTTCTCCCCCCCCCCCCCGCCTCCCCGTGTCTGTGAGGCAGGGAGGAGGTCTCCATATGTGTGTGTGTGCATGTGGAGGCTGGAAGTCAGCCTCAGTTGTCTCCCTCAGTCACATTCCATCTTATTTTTTAGGCAGACTCCCACCTGAATCTAGAGCTCACTGATTTGGCTCAAATAGCTGTCTATCTGGCCAGCAAACCTCAGGGCCCTCCCGTGCTGGAATCCAGACACACACCATTGGGATTACAGGCACGGTCCGCTGTGCCAGCTTCCTACATGCGTGCTGAGCATCCATACTCAGGCCCTCCTTGCACTTTACCTGATGAGATATCCCTCCAGCCCACTTTAAAATTTGTGTGTGTGTGCATTTGTGCCTGTGTGTACACAGAAAATAAAATCAGTTGTCCTTTTCCCTAATAGTTATCCACTGTGTTTGGAACAGGGTCTCTTCACTAGCCTGGTGCTCTCCAAGCAGGCACCAAGCTTCCGCAGTCTGCTGTCGTCAGCCTTTCCCCCTTAATTTTGTTTTACATGAAGATCCTGGAGATTAAACTTGGGTCCTCATGCTTGCAAGACAAGCACTTCCTTGACTGAGTTTCATCCCAGCCTTTGTCTTTGTCATTTAGCTCTTTCTTTTTATTCAAGTATTTCCTTGCTTCTGGTACATGATGATCTACTCCTATCTACTCTTCCCATACACGCCTTGGAATAAGACCTTTTTAAAGGAACTCACAGGGGCTACTTTCAGTGGACCTTGGCACTATTCAGCTCTTGTTCCTGGATCCTCTTTTGTTAATTTTGGAAAGTGACTGCTCACTAACTCTAAATGGATTTGGTTTGCTCTGTTCTCTCTGTCTTTACATTTTGGAACTTCAGTGACATGTGTCAGATCATTTGATAATATCCCAGTTATTGTGGCTGGCCTGTTCAGTTTGTTTCATTTTGTTTTCCTACTCTCCTTTGCTCTTTGTGTTTTAGTTTGTAATTTCTATTCTGTTATCTTTAAGGTGACTAACTGTCCTTGAAAGTGCCCAGTCTAGAAAGACTGTAAGGATTCTTAGAACCTTACATGGTATTTCATTATGTTGTGATTTTTTTTTTGTCTGTTTGTTTCTGGCATTGTATTTCACTTGTTTTTATAGTTTCTATCTCTGTTAACTTCCCTGTTTGTGAATATTGTTATCTTTTTATTAACATAAACATTTGCTATTAATCATAGTTTTTGTTTTGCTTTCTTTGAGACAGCCTCACTTAAACCCTTAAACCAAGCTTCCCTTGAATTTGAAATCTCCATGTAGCTAAGGATGACCTTGAACTTCTAGTTCGGTTTCCTCTGAGTGCTGGGGTTACAAGCAGTGCCACCACACCTAATTTATAAAGGGCTGAAGATCAAATCCAGCACTTCAAGCATGCTAAACAAATGAACTTCTAGCTTTTGCTTTCACATCTTGAAAAGCTTTGATGAGTTTTTCATTTCCATCAGAGTCATGAACTGGCTGGAACTTCAGCTGGGTTGAGCACTACAGGCTCCAGGTTTCTTCATCAGTGGACTTTAAATGATAGGTTACTCAGACCGATTATAGGTCATTGAAGGGCTTTCCCTGGTGTTTTCTACTTTGCCCTCAGCTTTCAGCTACTTGAACACCAGTATGCCACAGAGAGGTCTCCTCAGGGGCCTGCCCTACCTGTAGCCATTGACTGCTGTTTTGTGGTAGGGCAGGCCTTCTTCTTTTTTTTTTTTTTTTTTTTTTTTTTGGTTTTCAAGACAGGGTTTCTCTGTGCAGCCCTGGCTGTCCTGGAACTCACTCTGTAGACCAGGCTGGCAGTCAGCCCCTTGACTCTAGCTTTTCTTGTGAGTACTGGGCAAGTGCTCCTGGAAAGGACCTTGCCTGTGAGTATGAAAGCTTGTGTCTAGTGGGAACAATGCAGAATTCCAAATTACACACTTCCTTTCTACATTTGGCCTTTAATTTAAATTTTCGCAAATTTTTCTTACTCTTATATATGCAACTACAATTTCCTACCATGCTTTGCCAAGAATGAAGCAATCCCAGTCTACATCAGGGTCTTGTACTCCAAATTGACCTCAAACTTTAAAAGATGACTTTGAACATCTGGTTCTCTTCCCTCCACTTAACCAGTGCTGGATCCTAGGCCTGTGCCACTATGCCTGGTTTGATTAGGTGCTGGGAATCCAACCCCGAGCTTCCTGTATATGAGGCAAACACTCTGCATCCCCAGCTCTATGTAATCTTTTCACGTTGGAACTGTCATGCTTTATGTATCTGAAAGAGATCCAAAACTGTATGTCTGTATTTTGATACAAAAATTTTTTCTCTGAAATTCTTAATTACTCTTACTGGGGAAAGTATAGAGTCAGTTTACTGGAGACTCCTCCTCTGCCCTGTGTTGAAAATACTGAAGCTGTTCTATAAAATACAACTTGAAATAGTTGGCCTAGTTTACTCTTGATGTATTGTATCAAGATGTATAGAGACAGAAGCACAGCCAGGGGTGGTGAGCATGGCTGTAATGGCAACGCTGGAGAAGTGGAAGGAGGTGGAGCAAGAGTGCCCAGCTGTGTGAGACCCTGTCTGTAACAGAAGATAACTAAGTCTTAAGTAGGTGTGTGATGCAGGCTTGGTTGCCTCCCCACTCTCTAACACAGGTGCTTATGGAGACGCTGGGTGCTCTGGGGGCACAGTGCCGATGGGCTGCCTGCAACATCTACTCCACCCTCAATGAAGTGGCTGCTGCTCTCGCAGAAAGTGGTAAGAGCTGAGCTTTGTTCTGTCTTTATCTAAGATAAGTCTTCAAGAAGTTCCAGTGTTTCAACGCAAATCTTTAAGGAAGATTGGCTGTAAGGCCTTTGAAGCTATGGATCCTGTTGATTTGTTCTCTTGGAGGACTTCTTTACTCAAACATGATTTAGTTAACTGGTCTTTACAGTCAGCAAATAGCTGCCTGTGTCTCATGTTCTCATCACACTGCTTTCATTCACGAAGAGACCGCCAGTGAGCACCACTCACCACTCACGGTAACATGGAGCACCTGAGCGTAGTCTGCAGTCCTGCAGGTTTTCCAGGAAATGGCTTGCCCTGCTTTAATGTTTAGTTGGTCTGCTTCAGCAGTGAAAAAACTTGGCCTGGCAGATTCATTGATTAAAGTGTCCGCTAATGCTTGAAGGACAAAAGAAAGAAAAATTTGGATTCTGTCAGCTTTCTCTTTTCCCTCTGTGTAATATACCATTTGGTACCAAAACTACTTCTGAGCTCTTGGGAGATACCAGGAAAAGCCTACAGAACACACATCTCTCTCCTGTGGCTAGTACTCTTGACATTTCATTAGTTCTTGAATTAATTTATAAAAATTTACTCCTTATAAATGTAGAAAATTATAAAATATTAAGTATATATCCAGTGAATTGTAAGCAGGCATATATTTCTTTGCCTTTTTTTCCTAGCAAATGACTATTGACAATTAAAAATATCTTTGCTCTCACAACATTATATTGTGATAGAGAAGATTATATACTTACATAAATGATAATTAAAAGACTGGCTTGATAAAATGCCATAACTGCTAAACCCATATTCGAGGCCAGGCACAGTGACATCCTTATCATCCCAGCTTTCTAGGAAGGTTGAGGCCAAAGAACCATAGTTCAGGACTTGCTTGGAGAATGTAGTAAATCTTGTCTCAAAATAAAAATTTTCAAAAAGAAAGTTGGAGATC
>LR749520.1:1532099-1633334 GCA_902729485.2 Mus minutoides
GCAATCCCAGACATGACTTATATACACCTGCCATCACAGCCATGGCTTACACCTGCAATTCCAGACATGGTTCACACCTGCCATCACAGCCATGGCTCACACCTGCAATCCCAGACATGGCTCACATCTGCCATCCCAGACATGGCTCACACCTGCCATCCCAGACATGGCTCACACCTGCCATCCCAGACATGGTTCACACCTGCCATCCCAGACATGGCTCATACCTGCTATCCCAGACATGGCTCACACCTGCCACCCCAGACATGGCTCACACCTGTCATCACAGCCATGGCTCACACCTGCAATCCCAGACATGGCTCACACCTGCCATCCCAGACATGGCTCACACCTGCAATCTCAGCAATGGCTTACACCTGCCAACACAGTCCTCAGAAGGCTGAGGCATGAGAATGGCTACAAGTTTGAGGATGGCCTGGAATCCATGGTAAGAGGTCTCAAAACTACCTGCATGAATAAATAATGAGTGAATGAATGAATGAATGAATGAGTTGGGCCAGGGATGAAGTTCAGTGGTAGAGCACTGGCTTAGTGTACTCTGTGAATTCAACTTCATTCTCCAGCACTACAAAAATAGATAAACCTATGTTCAATAATGCATAAATCTAAACTGATGGATTAGAAACTTGAGATTCATTTGGTTCTCACCCAGCTCAGTTAAGCAACCTGCAGTAGTGTACATGACACTTGACTAGGCTGTGATATGGAGCAAGCACTTCAGTATGTCAGAGTTTCCCTGTGAAGCATGTGGAGGTCCTGACAGAAGGAAAACAAGTGGGCTTGGGAGATGATGAGACTGCCAGCTTGAATGGACCAAGAACGTATTTCTGGTTTTCTCTTTTCCCTCCAATAGTCCTATTTTTAGCAACTCTTACATTCTTGCTGCTTGTCCTTTGAGCCAAGAAGAGCAGAATAGCCCTATAGGAAAATGTATGGATAAGGGGACTTGAAGGCAATAGTAACCCGTGAAAGAAGTTAATCCAAAGAATAGAGCAAAATGAAAACATTTGCAATTGTCCTTTTTATAGCATTTAATAGTTTTCCTTTGTTCTTTTGATTATTTTTAGGGTTTCCCGTCTTTGCCTGGAAAGGAGAATCAGAAGATGACTTTTGGTGGTGCATTGACAGATGTGTGAATGTGGAGGGCTGGCAGCCAAACATGGTGGGTCAGAGTCTGTGAATGCAGTTCATGAGGAGAGAGCTGATGATGGGAAAGACTGGGTCAGGGTTTCCCAATAAAAGAGAGGAACGTAGATCCATTTCTGTCCAGTATACACAGGTATCCAGCAAAGTTCAGGGAGTCTTCTTAGGATACCTCTAGATACTGAACTTTATAACAGCAAAGAGTCTTACTTAGCTCGGTGTGGTGGTGTGCATCTGTAACCCACATTCGGGAAGCCAAGACAGGCAGGTCATGAGTTTGAGGCCAGCCAGAAAGCTTTTGCATTTATCAGTAACATTAAAACTATACCCAGGAATCCCACATGACCGACTAAGATGCAGAAGTGACACCTTCCTGTCCCTTTTTCACAGTTGCTCCAGTGACAGTGTGATAATCTCAACAAACAGACATGGAAAGCACAGCCGACTTCTGGATCCAGAGACACTTAGGAATCTAGAATCTACACACTGAGTTCTTAGTATGCTTGGAGCACTTTCAAGTGCAGATTTCTTCTTTTTATTTTGTAAAAGATGATGCGAAAGTTTAGGGTTCTTCGTTTTTACTTTATTTTTGCTTCATTATTTAAAAGATCTGAGAAGTTGTAGATGTAGCTCTGTGGTAGAGCTTTGCCTGACATTTGTAAAGCCCTTGGTTTAGTACCAAGCACTGAAGAGTTAAAAAAAAAAATTAAATGTAGGACAGGGGAAAGCCCTGGTTTAGCATGCTTGAAGAAAGAGGGGGGAGGAAGAGAAGAGGGGGGAGAGGGAGAGAGAAATCTCACACTTTATATCTTAAATTTTTATTTTTAAATACTAAAAGCACAATTATATTCATAGAGAAAGAAATAGGCATAAAATATGATATATTTCCTGCTACCAACATTTCTACAGTATTCTGAAGAGATTAGAGAATCAGCAGAGAGAGAGACAGAGACAGAGACACAAAGACAAAGAACAGGGAAGAAATGATTCCTTGCTGTTGTTGGCCATAGGATGGGTATTGGTGCCCAGCTGAGAAGCAGCCTCTGCTGCTTGACGTGGCCTAGGTCACATGGTACCCAGTGCTGGCTTGAGGAGGGAGGGGATGATGGTGGCTATAAGATGAGTCAGTTCCTTCCAGCAATTTTGGGTGACAAAAGGGAGTCTGATTGACAGATAATAAGGATGATGGGAAGCAGGGTGCATGTCTCTAGGGTATAAAGCTAATTTTATAGTCATGAACACAGGGGCTGTGGCATTGTACCCAGAGCCTTTGCAGTCTTTGGAGCTAACACAGCTGCTAGAAACGTTAGTGGAGACAGCACAAGGATCAAAAGAGTTTTTGCCTCACAAAATAGGATTCACTGGACAAAACCAGTACTTTTCCTTACATCATACCCTTGGGAAGAAGAGGATTATCTGAGGTCAAGAACTTTCTGCAGTAGGACAGCACAGAACAGTTTATAGGCTGCAGTCTCTAAATAAATACTATAAATAGCAACTCCTTGACTGTGACAGATACCTTTGTTTAAAAGGAAAAGTAGCTCAGTTGGTAGAGTACTTGTCTGGCCTGCATGAAGGCCTGAATTTTCTCCCCAGCACTGTGTAAGCCAGGTGTAGTAACACATGTCTATCATCAATCCCAGCGGGAGGATTAGGGGGTACAGGTCAGGTGGGAGAGATGGTTCATTGGTAAAGGCTTGCTGCCCGAACATGAGGAAGTGAATTATGATCCCTAGTTCACATAAAAGCCAGATGTGGTAGCAGGCACTCATTAGCATAGCATGGGGCTCAGTGTCAGCCAGTCTAACCCAAATAATAAGCTCCAGGTTAGGATGCTGTCTCACAAGAGAAGGTGGGAAGTGGGGCCAGAGGCAGAATGCAGCGGGATTGAAACGGTCTCTACCCTTCATCTATATCCCTGGCCCCTCTTTTGGGTTTCTTGGGAACATTGATTGGTTATTAGGGGTTCTATTTGTAGGTATGTAGCAAGGCTAAGAGTTCTAATGAAAGTTCTGCCTTGGTCCCTCAATCGAGATTTGATTGAAACAGACAAAATATAGTAATAGTAGGAGCAAAGATCAGGTGATAGACCTGAGGTTGGGTGTTTTGTGTGCCCTGGGCTTCAGGATGGCATTTTTGATATTTTAGTGTTGATATCCTGGAAGTTTAAAGAAGACTCATGCCAGCAGAGGATAACTGAGTTCTGCGGCCACGTTCCAGGATAGGTGTAACAATTTGGAAAAGTCCTGAGGAGACCCTTAACAGTCCTGAAGGACTGACATACCACTGCCTTGTGCCTGACTTATAATTCAGAAACCTTCCCTGCTGAGTGGGCACAGCATTGTATTTATCTTTAATCTTGACTTGAAATAGTGATGAGCTGTTCAGAGGCATGCTCATACACCTACATGCTGCACGGTTCCCTGGTTATTTTTAATTTGGCTTATACAGAGTGCGAGGTTGAGCTAGGCAAAACCTCAGTGCTGCCTGAGACATTGGGTGGGAGAGTGCGTGTGTTTTTGGAGAAGTAAAAGATTAACAACTTCAGGTTTAAAAGCCATTGTTCTTTGAGGGAGACTAATTATCTGTCCTTTTATTTAAACTAAACCTTAGCTGAATTTATTTAAAGTACTAAAATCAGCAGCTAGAATTGAGTTTTCTAAAGATCTGCAGTGTATTCGAGAACTAGAGGACTTGATGGCCTCCTGAGCTGATTATCCATAAGATAATCATATGTTGCAATGTGGTTTAATAATGTAGATAATGTTGGGTCTTCTGACTGAGAGACTTAGAGTTGGCCTTTCTCCCCGTCTCTTTTCTTAGAATATAATGACTCTTTTATTTGATAGGTTATTATATTTACTCAGACTTTAAGTTACTTTTCATAACAATATGGAAAATTTTAAGTACCTGTACACTGGTAATTAGGAATTGGGATACAGTACCCTGAAAGACCCTGAAGCCTACACCTTCATCAAGACAAATGACAGTCCTGATGCTTCTGTTGCAGATACTGGATGATGGAGGAGATCTTACTCACTGGATTTATAAAAAATATCCCAACATGTTTAAGAAAATCAAAGGCATAGTCGAGGAGAGTGTTACTGGAGTCCATAGGTAAGATTTAACAGTCATCGCTAACTTACATATAGAATCTTATGATCACATGTCTGTAGAACAT
Source organism: Mus minutoides (assembly GCA_902729485.2). Classification (NCBI taxonomy): domain Eukaryota; kingdom Metazoa; phylum Chordata; class Mammalia; order Rodentia; family Muridae; genus Mus; species Mus minutoides. The sequence goes on from LR749520.1 coordinate 1,536,445, forward strand.
AACATATTATATGGAAAATTGAAGTTTTTCTATAAGGTAACAAGTCTAAGTCTAGACATTTATTTTAATTAACAACACAAATTGCAAACCTAAAATGGTGAGCAACTCAGACGAAGAAGCAAGCAGGGTCCTTGTGTTTTCTTGTCACTGTGGTGCAGTGACTTCTTGCTCTTTTTGGACATTCTTTCAGTAAATATTTATTGAACTATTACAATGAGGCAGGTACTTTTCTGTGATAGAGACCCACAGTAGATAATAACCTTTGTCCTCTCTCACAGACAGCAAGCAAGGGCTTTGGGTTCCATCACAAAGTAGCCTTGGATAAAACTAGAACCATTTCTGTAAGTCTTATTCACCAATAAAGAATTGAAAGCATGAAAAAAAGCTTTCACTCAAAGCATGCCACCATGACTGCTTTAATGTTTTCCAATCTCTTGAATATACAAAACTATAGCTTGGGGATGGAGAGATTCCTTAGTGGCTAGGAACACTGGCTGCTCTTCCACAAGACTCAGGTTCAGTTCCCAGTACACACATGGCAGCTCACAACTGTCTGTAACTCCTGTTCCAGGAGATCCAATGCCTTTACAGGGACACACATGCAGGGAAAGCACCAATGCACATAAAAGTAAAAAAACAAAAAGCCCTATAGCTTACAACAACCTTCTGATTCTTAGAATGGGCTACATTTTTAAATTTATATGTGTGTACATGTGTGCTCACATACTTGCATGTCACAAATGTAGATACCACAAGAAAAGACAACTTGTGAAGATTAGTTCTTTTCCACCATATTAGAGCCACAAATTGAGCTCAAAATGTCAGGTTTGGCAGAACCCTTACCCATTGAGCCTTATCCTAGCCCCAGGAGGTGAATTTTTAATAAAACAAATACTTCTCCCTTTTAATGGACTAAGTTTTAAAACTCATATATGTATAGCTATGCATTTTATGGGTTTGTATATTGTTGTTATAAATTGGAAACTACTAATAATGGTAGGATTATGCTGGATTTTTTTTTAAGTATTGTTTAAAATTAGTTCTTTTAAAGCTATTTTTAAGAGAGTGTGGTGTGTGTGTGTGTGTGTGTGTGTGTGTAAGGCCAGAGAGGGCATTCGGTTTCCTGAAGTTAGAGTGGCAGGTGATGCCAAGTCACTAAGATGGGATCAATGTGGATCAGCCTCTGGACGAGCAGGAAACATGCTCTCAACCACTGAGTCACTTCTCCAGCCTCCACATTACTTCTTTTTTTAATTATTAAAAAGGGATATAAAATTTATATGAAGGTTGGAAGAGATTGCTCAGTGGTTTAAGAGCTCTTGCTACATTTGTAGAGGACACAGAGTTGGTTCCTAGGATCTACCTGGCATCTCACAACATTGGTTACTCGAGTTCCAGAAGATCTAACACCCTCTTCGGGCCTCCACAGGCACCAGGAACCCATGCCTTAAACATACATGCATTCAAGTAAACATTCATATACATACAATAAAGCTAGTGACTCTTTCTAAAGTCTTAGTCTTGCAGTGGGCATGGTAGTGCATGCCTTTGATGCCAGCAGAGGCCAGTGGATCTCTGTGAGTTCCAGGCCAGCCAGGACTCCACAGTGAGACCCTATCTCAAAACAGAAGTCTCCATCTTTAAAAATAAAAATGAAAAAGATTTATATGCAATTAAATTTATTAAGATCTTGAAACATAGTTGGATCAAAGATTTTCCCTACATGGTTTTTTTTAATATGAGCTTTATTGCCAGGCTAGATACAAACTCTAGAAATACATTGTCTGTTTCTCTCTATCTGTCTTGTAGGATGGACTTAGTTATATCTTTTCTTTCATGCTCAGTCCATCAATATATTTCAGAGATCAGACATGAAACCAATAGTAGGTTGTAATGTCTGGCTATTTTATGTTCCTCTTGGCTCTTTCCTTCCCAGGCTGTACCAACTGTCCAAAGCTGGGAAGCTGTGTGTTCCAGCCATGAACGTCAACGACTCAGTCACTAAGCAGAAGTTTGATAACCTCTACTGTTGCCGTGAATCTATTCTTGACGGGTAATGCCTGTTATCTTTGAGGTGATCTTGCCGGAGGTTCCAGCTTCTTTGGTTTCAGTTATTTCTGGAGCTGTTTCATGTCTAACCACATCACACCCAGGACTGTGTAACCTGGAGTGCAGTTGCTATCACTCACCATTACAAGAAAAATCTCTCTCACTTAGGATATTAGACTGGGGCTAGAGATTTGGCTCAGAGATTAAGAGCCCTTGCTCCTTTTCCAGAGGGGCCTGTGTTTAATTCCCAGTACCCACATGGCAGCCGACAGATGTCTGTAATTCCAGACCCAGGAGATCTGGTGCCCTCTTTTGAACTCTACAGGTACCAGGCAAACATTCAGACAAAGCACTCATACACATAAAAGTAAACAAAATTTTAAAAAAGAATTGATGCATATGTAGCAGAGGATGGCCTAGTCAGTCATGAATGGGAGGAGAGGCCCTTGGTCCTGTGAAGCTTCTATGCCCCAGTGTAGGGGAATGCCAGGGCCAGGAAGCAGGAGTGGGTGGGTTGGTGAATGGGGAAGGGGGACGGGGATAGGGGGTTTTCAGAGGGGAAACCAGAAAAGGGGATAACATTTGAAATGTAAATAAAGTATCTAAAAAAAAAAAAAGAGCAACCTAGGCTACTTAACAAGTCTGAGATGAGAATAATCTCATCTTAAAATAATAATAAAATAGGCAATGAAATTAAAAAATAATTGAGATTAGCTGCTATTGGTAAGCAGAGTTTATATTTTGTGCTATTAAAATGGCATAACAATGATTTTGAAAGAGATCTCAGATGATCCTATTTCAGATCATGGTTCCCATAACATACCATATAGTTCTCATGTTATTACTGCCATAGAATTCTTGACTATCTAGAAACTTATGGGAGGAAAGAATCAACTCCCAGAGGCATTTCTGCTTTCTGCTGTATGAGGGTTGCAGGTCTGACAGTATTCACGCTGTCTCCACCCTTATGTTCTGGCGTTCCTTCGTTAACTGCTAGCAAGGCCCCCATGTGCAGTTGGCATTCCATTGGTGTAACTAATACTTGACATACTCAACTTTTGAAAATCAGAGCTTGATTTTGGCTTAGAGGTGTTGGTCTGTGGGCAGATGGCCATGTTTGCTTTGGGGCGTGCAGTGAAGCAATGTGTGGTTGGTCAGGATCATGTGACAAAGTAAAGTTGACTGCTTCTGACTGAGACGTAAGAAAAGAGTAATGAAGGCGCTGGGTCCCCTCTACCCCTTCAAGAATCTGTTGCCAGTTCCTAGAACGCCTCTCACTAGACTTGACCTCTTAGAGTTTTCAGCACATTTTAGTAAAGCAAGCAGGGGACTAAGCCTTTATCATGTGAGCCTTTGGGAACATTCTAGACCCAAATCATAGCCCTCAAGTAATTATCTAAGTAAACCATCAAAATAGCTTAGAATGTGGCAAGTGCAGTGTTTCTGTCATGTATGAGTTAAGAGAGAAAATGAGGAAAGGTTCTGTGGACTGTATTCCTAACCATTCAGTGTGTGCTATGATACCACCGGTGGGCACTGGATCCAGAAAGACCTCAGTTTAAATGCTGCTCCCATTACCTATTTATTAACTGTAATGCCTTGCTTATCCTCCTTGCATATTTCCTCATCTGTAAAATAGTAACTTTGTGACCTATTATGAGAGTTAATAAGACAGGGTAAGTTGTTAAGTGTTGTTACCTTTTTCCTTTAAAAAAAAAAAAGAAGAAGGAGAAGGAGAAGGAGAAGAAGAAGAAGAAGAAGAAGAAGAAGAAGAAGAAGAAGAAGAAGAAGAAGAAGAAGACAACAAACAGGGTTGCATTTCACTGTGTTCCCCAGCTGCTCTGGAACTTGATACGTAGCGCAGCCTGGCCTCAATAGCACAATGCAACCAAACCCAACACCTTGCTTGTCTGTCTAGAACTTCATGTATAGTTTTAGGATTCAGTTAGAATCTAGGGAAGGTTTTTGCTGGCTTGTCTTTCTTTTTTTTTTTTTTTTTCTGTTTGGTGGAATGTTCGCTGTACATTGTACCTATCATTGCCTACTATATTACTAGGGAGTCAATAGTATCACACAGACTGAATGTTTTCGCAAATTCTTAGCTCAGTAGTCAGCTACAGAGTGTCCTCATGATAAGGGTCATTGTAACAGATACTTCAATTCTGACCACATTAATAGTCATTTGTATATATTTCATTAAAATACTTAACTACTCACCACTATCTTTTAGACTTTTCAAATACCAGATGTGTGAACCTAAAGTTGGCCTATACCAGGATCAGTAAAAGATACGTGAAGAGAACTCTACTAGTTCAGAAAAATGGATAGAGCCCCTCCCACCTAGTTTACTCCCTCAGTAAGAAAGAGTCTTAAGGTTGTACGAGAGCGTACGAGAGTGACAAGAAGCAGCAGAGTGGAGGTTACGGTTAGATTTTACAGTGAGGAGCAGGGACCTGGGCTGCCATCTAAACTTGCTGAGCGGTACGAGCGCATTGATACCTGCAGACAGTGCCAGGCTGCAATTGGGTCAAGGGCGATTGTTCTCGCAGTAGAGATGAAAGCAAGAGAGATGAAAACTGCTCCAGAGAAAGCTGAGTAGAAGCCAGGGATGGTGGCACACATCTGTAATCCCAGCACTCAGGAGGCTAAGGAGGTGAATCGAATGTTCTAGGCTATTCTTATAACAAATTTGAGGCCAGGTTGTGCTACAGAAGATCCCATCTCACAAAACAAGAAAGAAAAGGAGGGGCAGTGGAGCAGGCAGGCACTTGGGCTAAGAGAGCATCTACATGAGAAAAGGTATTAATATTTAATCTTCTATAGATCTGAGATGGTTACTAGCTGTATCCGTCTCTTTACATGTCGCTAGGACCAAACACCTGACAAAAGCAACACAGGCATAATCCAGTCATGACAGGAAATCCTGGCAGCAGGACAGTGCATCCACAGTCAGAAAGCAAAGGGGAATGCTGATGAAAGAGATGAAGATGATGCTTTCTCCTTTTCTTTGGTCCAGGACTCCTATCCATCGAGTGGTACCACCTATGCTGAGGGTCTTCCTATGTCCGTTAACCCTGTTAACCTAGTCTAGAAACTCCCTCAAAGACATATCCAGAGGTTTGGTTCTGTGGTGGTTCTAAGTCCTCTGAAGTTGTCAGTCAGAATTCACCATCACTGCCAACTCCTCCTTGTGTATTGCTGACTAAGATTCCACTTGAGGAAGAAGAAAAATTTCCCCAAAGCTCCAAAGGAGCTCAACTAGGGTTTTCATATTGTAGAGTAGATAGTGTTCTAGCTCTTCTGGGGCTTTGGAGTGAGAAGAACCAAAGAGAAGTTCAGAGAGTTGCCATGGCTCCTAAATAGCACCAGGTGGCTTACCGTAACCCCCAGTCCTTCCTTGAGTGAAGTCTCTTTTGTCCTTTATCCTTGAGGAAAATCCTGAGGTCACAGGAAAATCACTGCCTAACTGGAGTCTGTCCATGTCTGCGGCTTGGTTGCCATTTGCAGAGGAACAGTGTGAAGGAAATTTCCAGACCACCACAGCTATGTATAGTTAAAAAGAAGGGGGATGAGGAAAAGCTTCAGAAAAGTTGTCAAAGGAAAGGAGGCCTAGAAATAGATCCTTTGGTTCTCCTTGCTGTGCTAGCTATTGCAAGACTACTCTGATAATCCATGACTTCTGAGTGTGGTAGTCCCCACCAGAAAGTAGGAAGTTTTACACATATTTGGAGAGACTGTGTATCTCAAAATCGACTGGATTTTAGTTGAAACTCTTTTTTTCTTGACCAAGATTCCCAGAAAAAGTCTCATTGTACCCAAAGAGAACCAGAACTCACTCCTACACATTCTTTCCAGAAATCCTGGAGGCAGCAAGGATCAGTTTCATAGAGAACAAGGTACAAAGGTAGAATGTCTCTACTCCACATCAACCCAGAAAGTTCGCTGTCTATGTAGTGAGCATCAGCAGATTTCACAGCCTCTCTGCACCCTTGCCCAGCACTCTCCCTATTGGATCAATGTAAGACCAAACTGACCACTCTGATACTGCTAAATGCATTACTTATGGTATATTCCTAAAACAGTGTTTCCATTACGTCAGAACTGTCACTTCCTAAATTAAAATTACAGTTTCCTTATTTGTATCTTTTCTTTTTCCCATATCTAGTCACAATATAGAAGTGTACATTGCGTTTTCGTTTACAGGCCACTGTGTACTCTACATCTTTCTTTTGCACCACTCACTTTAATCTCAGAGAGAGATTAAAAAGGGAGGCTGCGTAGCTCCCATATCCCTTGAGCTTTTTAGACAAAATACAGACTGTATTGCTTTCCCTCAAAAAATGAAAGAACTTTAAAACAAACGCACAAGCCTCAGGTAGGAAGCTAAGGATTTTTTTTCTAAGTGAATGGTTTTGTTTTGTTTTTGTTTCCCTCAGACTTAAAAGGACAACAGATATGATGTTTGGAGGAAAGCAGGTGGTGGTCTGTGGCTATGGAGAGGTAACGTTCAACCTTTTACTTGTTGGATGCTTAAAATGTATTTTGTTAAAATGTTGCCTAGTTTTGTGTATAGACAGCAGTATACCATGCACCATGTTAGATGGGAACACGTAACTTCAGAGGGCCTTGAGTTCAGTGCCTTTCTTTTCCTTTTGTATTTTTTCTCATTGATCTTCTGTCTTGTTCCAGCATCGCTGTTTGTGATGTTCTTTTAGCTTGTGTTTTGATTATAAGTCGTGAATGTGGGTGTTCTCATGCATATGAATGTGCCAAGCAGGGTAGGGGATTTGTTTATGAATTGCATTTATTTGTTTTTCTTGGTTTTTCCCAAGCATGAATCTATTCAGCAAACTTACATTGAGGGGAAGAATCAGGGTACCCGCCCCAAACTTCCAGAAGCTTGGAGAAGTGTGCTTTCACTGGCTATGCTCATTGCGTGTGTTCTCTGCCTGCTTAGGTGGGAAAGGGGTGCTGTGCTGCTCTGAAAGCCATGGGCTCCATCGTGTATGTGACTGAGATTGACCCCATCTGTGCCCTGCAAGCCTGGTAAGCCTCTCCGTGGCTGGCGACGCCTGCCCCTCCTCCTCTCCGTGGCTGGCTGTAGTGCCACTGTGGCTCTACTGTGCCGCGCCTTACACCCGCATGCCTGAAGCTGCAAGGGAACTCTAAGCTTCTGTCTTTCAAGTCAAGGAGTGCTTTCTGCTCCAGGGAAGTGGGAATTTAGAATCCCTATTGAAATATTAATAGGGAATGTTTTGGTTTGAGGGACAAATGTCCCATTAATGTCTCTCTTGATATGTAATCCCCACCACTCTGGAAATAATAATCAAAAAGAATAGGCAGGCCAGAAAAACGGTTTACTAGACTAAGTGGTTACTGTGCAAGACCTAATTTCAGTCTCTGACTTCACAAAGTTGTCCTGACCTCCACAGGTGTACCTTGGCCTGTGGTTACCTTCACACATATAACATGCATGCGCGTGCACACAAACACACACACACACACACACACACACACATCCTAGTGTTTGTTGTTATTGTCATTGTTGTTGTTTTTAAGGTTCAGAGCTATAATATTAGTATTCCTGAGTCTGAAGCAAATAGATTATGACTTCCAGGCCTTGGTTACAGAGTAAGACCTTGTCTCAGCAACCTGGCCTACAGAGTGAGATCCTGCCAGGAGGTGAGATTGGGTGCAGTTTAGTGGTAGAACATGTGCTTAGCTTGGACATGAGTTCAGTCTTCAGCAGGAAGGAAGAGGGGAGAGTGAAATACAATAGGCTGTGTGAGAGACCTTCTGATACAATATACTTCAAAGACCTCTGTGGTAGTCCTCCCAAAAATGTATAATGTGAATCTAACTATGAGAAAATACTAGATTAATCCAAACTAAGAGTGAAATCTGCCCACTCCTGTGTGAAGAATGTATGGGAAAATGTTTGTGGTGTTCTTATAATTCTTAAGGCTGGAATCTAAACTTAAAATTTTTAAGTTTCTTTTTCCTCTCTCAAATGTGGATCCTAGTAGGGCACAGCTTTAATCCCAGCATTTGGGAGGCAGAGACAAAAGGATCTCTGAGTGTAAGACCAGTGTGGTCTATAGAGTAAGCTCTAGGCCACCCAGGGCTACATAGTCAGACTCTGTCTAAAAACTAATAATAGTCAAACAAAACAAATAAAATATAGATAATAATCCTTACCTCAAAGTATTGTGAAAATTAAGTCAGAGAATGGACCCTCACTAAGTGGTAACTGTTAATAAGATTATTTCCATCATCCACAGAATGGGAAACACCACAGTCACTAAAAGCTACTGTAAGCCCAAGTTTCTGTAGTATATATCTACATATTTTTTTATTTTCTGTGCAGTGTTTACCACTAAGCCTCTGGAAGAAGGACACTGAGCTGGAATAAGGCCTGTTCCCCCTGTCCTGCCACTCACAGAGCCCAACCCTACATTGCCAAAGCAGAGCTCCCAAGTAGAGTCACTGGCTTGCTCTAGTTGGCTTCAGTCACAGGGAGCATCACCTTTCTGGTACTGCCTTTTCAGTATAGAAACTGGAACACAGCACTGAAGGCAGTGCATTCACATCATCTCATAGCCGTGAGCCACACATACGGTAACTTACCGTATATGCCATGTATGCTGTACATACAGGCTGTGTGCTGAGGCTAAATGAGAGAGTAAATGGAGGGGCCATGGCTCTGCTTTGAAAAGAACTCAGACAACCCCAGCGCTGTGTCAGCAGCTCTGTAAACAGCATGCAGTGCTGTAAAAGCACGTAAAAGCACGGGAGAACTGTCTTAGCAGAACACTGAGGCATAGTAGACAGGAATTTCAGCAAGGCTGTATTAAAACCTGTGCAGGGTTTTGGGTTTTTGTTTTTTGGGTTTCTTTTTTTATTTGTTTGTTTTGTTTTTTGGGTTCTTTTTTTTCTCTCAGTTTGAAGGTATGTGTCCCATGCAAGGAACAAGAGCATAGCCTCCAAACAAAGGATAGCATAGCATATTTCAGGAGCTCACAGACTAGAAAAATTTGGGAATGGTAATATCTGAGGTTAGAATCAAATGGCAGTGTAATCATTATCATTATAAGAATTTAGGTCTTATCCTAGAGTATTTTAAACATGTAAATAAAATGTTCTAAATTGCACGTAGGGAAATAACTCTGCAAAATGATTTGAGAGATGTAACCTAGAGACAATGAGATTGGGCCATGCATTGCTGACCAGACCTTAGCAAAGCTAGCATGTATGGGTAAAGGGGGGCAAAACTAGGCACCGTGGCCCAAAAATTTATAATCCCACCACCCTAAGAGAATTACCTCAAATTTAAGGCTAGCCTGGTCTACAAAGTAAATTCTGACCTTGTCTCAAAACCACCAAAAAGGTTCTGTGGGGCCATAAATTCAAGCAACTTAAGGAATTGAGAAAAAGTATTTAAAAGACTTGGTTACAATTTCAATTAGAAAGAAACAGTTACTTGGCTCATACAGTTGGGCTAACAGTAATGCTGTTGCTCAGGGTAGGAAATGCAGAAGAAAAGCCGGTGAGAGTGCGGAGAGGGTAATGAGGCTATTCTCAAACAAGTGGGATCCTTCGGGGAATCAGTGAGATTCCTGAAGGAGTAGTTAATCCTTGGCTATGAAACCCAGGCATGTACCTCAAAGATACAAACTATAACTGAAGTGTAGATTGATGATGGTAAAGCTCTGCCTTGTTTGCTGTATGCCTGGGCTTTAATCCCAGCACTGGGGTGGGGGATGTGCCCATCACATGAGTGCTGATTTACAGCCAAGGGCAGAATAAGCATGGGCATGAAAGAATAGAGAAGGGTCCAGTGAAGAACCCCACAAAGTTCCACTACTTCAATATGGGAAACTCCTTAGAATTTAGCCAAGTGGGGTACAAGGTCCTGGGTTCAATCCCCAGCGCTATACAAAAGTGGGGAATTGGTCTTTAAAGAAGGGGGATCCATCCCATAATCAGCCACCAAACCCAGACACTATTGCATATGCCAGCAAGATTTTGCTGAAAGGACCCTGATATAACTATCTCGAGTGAGGCTATGCCAGTGCCTGGCAAATACAGAAGGGGATGCTCATAGTCATCTATTGGATGGAACACAGGGCCCCCAATGGAGGAGCTAGAGAAATTACCCAAGGAGCTGAAGGGGTCTACAACCCTATAGGTGGAACAACAATATCAACTAACCAGTACCCCCAGAGCTCGTGTCTCTAGATGCATATGTAGCAAAAGATGGCCTAGTCGGCCATCACTGGGAAGAGAGGCCCCTTGGTCTTGCAAACTTTATATGCTCCAGTACAGGGGAACGCCAGGGCCAAGAAGTGGGAGTGGGTGGGTAGGGGAGCAGGGCGGGGGGGAGGGTATAGGGAACTTTCGGGATAGCATTTGAAATATAAATAAAGAAAATATCTAATAAAAAATGTGAAAAAAAAAGAAGGCAAGTTATGTTTAATGTGGCAGAGAAATCAAATACTGTAAGGCACTATGGGAAAAAACTGTTGTTTTTTGTTTGTTTGTTTGTTTTTTCAGAAGCTAATCAATAATCTTAGAAGAATAGATACAGTGAGAATAGATCCAATGGCCATGTTTCATTCTCTAGAAATTTCATTTGGGAATTTCATGGGACCCCTTACTTGGCTCTCTATTATTGGGAAGATATAGTTCCACAGATGTAAAGGGAGCTTTTACATTTCTCCTATATAAACTAGGGAAATGATTTGGATTTTTGACTGAAGAGTAGCCCATGCCAGATATGGTGATACATGCCTGTAATCCCAGCACTCCAGGAAAAGGCTAGAGGATCCTGAGTTTGAGGCCAACCTGGACTATACAGTGGCACTGTCTTAAAAACCAAACAAAACAGACTGGAAGCGTTCTAGCTGTCCAGGAAGTGACACTGTAACTACCTGAAGAGCTCGGTGCAGGCTTGTAAGGGAAGACTCCCCACCGGCCAGCTGAGTTAATTGTCCTGCTTTATTTCTGCAGTATGGATGGATTTCGACTAGTGAAGCTAAATGAAGTCATCCGACAGGTCGACATTGTTATTACTTGTACAGGTATGGTTGTGGTATATCCAGTGGGGTGGGATGTGGGAATGCTTTCATGGCACAAATAAGAAGTGATTAAAAATATTCTGGATAAAGCCAAACTCCTAACGTGAGAGATAGGGGTTGAGAAGTAGGAATGGCTCATTTGGTAAAATGCTTGCCTTAATAAACATGTTTTGATTCCAAGAACCCATGGGAAAAGGTCAGGCATGGGTAACTGGAGAGTTGACTCAGTGGTTAAGAACACCTGTTGCTCTTGCAAAGGACCCAGGTTCTATTCCTAGTACTCCCGTGGTAGCTCACAACCATCCATAACTCCAGTATCAGGTAATCTGACACCCTCTTCTAACTGTGGGAGTCAGACATATAAGCAGTATACATGCAGCAGGCAGGCAAAACATGCATACACATGAAATAAATCATCTTTTTTAAAAGCCAGACATAGTGGTTTGCACTTATAATTTCAGCACTGTGGAGTCAGAAGCTCACAGAGAGACACACATGTGTGCACCAGAAATAGTAGACAAAAAATAAAGTGTATTTCTTTCACATTTTCCTGTTTAGAGCGCTGCCAAACTATTTTTCAGAGCACTAGAACTTTTGTACAGTTGTCCAGCAGTGCTTGAGGGTTCTAGCTTTTCTATGTCTTTAACAACACTTTCATTACTGTGTTTTTATTATTGCCATCCCAATGAACATAAAGTAGCGGATGATGTAAAAAGGCTAATGATATTCTCCATTCTTTCCTGTGCTTTTTAGCTATTGATACCTTCTCTAGAGAAACATCCTTTCAGATCCTGTGTTCATATTTTTAAATCAGATTATTTGTCTTAATTGTGAGTTGTAAGAGTTCCCAATACATTTCTAGTAGACATCCCATTTGATTTACAAAGATTTTGTTCCATTCACTAAATTGTCTTTTAAATGCTTCCTGAGTGGGGTCATTTACAGCAAGGACTTGTATGTTTATTGATATAGTTAGTCTCTGTTCTCCTTCTGTTGTTTATGTTTAAAGTGCTGTATCACTGTAGACTGTTGCAGAACCTGAGGCCACAAGGATTCACTTTCATGTTCCTCTAACATTTCTGTTAAAAACTAAGAGTTTTCCTAGTTCTTGCTCTTAAGAATATGATCCATTCATGTTGTAGACATTGGTTGACTATTTTACATACAGAGTTGAGGGAATAAAAACTACTTGTAGTTTATCTGGAAAGCTATTAGGAGTTTGCCTAGCATGTTCTTATTATTTAACACCATTTGTAAAAAAAAAAAAAAAAAAAAAGCAAGCATACAACCTACCTAAAAAAAAAGAATATGATCCATATAGAATTGATTTTATATATTTCACTATATATTATAATATTATATATATTATATTATATATACTATATATATTGGGTGTGTTTATATATTGTATTAGGTAGGGGTCTAACGTCTTTCCTTTACATGTGTTCATCTCTCCTGTTTTTAAGGGAACAAGAATGTGGTAACCAGAGAGCACTTGGACCGTATGAAGAATAGCTGCATCGTTTGTAACATGGGCCATTCTAACACTGAGATTGATGTGGTAAGATCTTCACTCACCATTGATGGGACTTTTCTTGTTTTTCCTTCATTCTCTCCTTCCCAAGTAACAAACTGAAAGAAGAAAAGGCAGGGGCATCAGCTAATCTGAACATGAGTCATGAGTATTCTGGAATAGTCCATGTCTGTTCACTTTCCAGCCCTATGGCCTGTGCTTAGGGGCAAAATAAAGCTTTTTCATCGCAACCATTTCAAATGATTGCCTCCTTACACCCAGGCTTGGTTACCTACTCAGACTGTAATTTTCTTTCCATTTAAGAATTGGTAGCTGGATAAACTCAGTATGAATCAGAGTGGAGTCAGTATATGGGGATGTTTAGCTTTACATAAAGATAAGTAGTCTGGTCCGTGGAAACACTCAAAGGAGAGATCTGTGGCTAGAAGAAGTACATTGTCTTAGAATGGCTGTGTCTATCAACCACTGCAGTTTCTTTTCTCTCCCTTTTTCACTGGCCTAGGTCTCCCCTTAACATTTCTCTCAAATCTGGAAGTTTACTGCTGTAGTTTTATCATCTGATTATATCCAACCAAACCTCTAATAAGTTATCCAAGTAGCAGTTAATAGAGGTGTATTTATTTCTTTTCAGACTTACCAAAGTATCTCTCAGTATGGCTTTGACTCTGGCTTTAAGTTTTTATGGCATTTTATGGCACATCTGTCTTTCTCTGTGGGTAACTGGCTCAACCATAGCAGGCTTTCATCTCACTGAGGGCTGCTGTGATTGAGCGTCAGCATTTCAGGTAAGGACCAGCTGCTGCCAAGAGCCGTTGGATAATATTTATTTTATGTGGTTTCTCTTTTTAACCCTGTTCTATTCTTTTGTTACTAGAAGTATTTGGCTGGGGATGTAGCTCCATGTTAGAGTGTTTGCCCCCCACATTAGGCTCCAGGTTTAATCCCCACACCACAGCACCAGAAAGAAGGAAGGAAATAGCTAGCCAGATAACCTCCCAGAGCCTAAGGCTAGTCTGGGTGTCTGAGTGCCGTGGCATCATTGCTCTGTCTTGTCACTGTGGTTTGCTTACGGTTACTAATGGAGTTGATAGTTGGTTTCTTGGTAGGGGCAGGGATCCTCTTATATTTCCAGTTATGTGCCATGAGTGAAGAGACACCTCTACTACATGTTCAAAGAGAAGGCGGGAAGACTTTCTCTCCCAAACCACAGGAAGCTCTGAATAACGAACGGATGCAGCCATCTAACTTCTGCACCTTTACTTTTATTCACTCCATGCCCTTGACTACCCTGGGAGGGTTAGTCTTAACTTTAAACTGGGAAGCATAGACATTAAGTACACTGGTAAGTCATACAACTGATTCAGAATGAAATTTAAGCACAAAATTCTTCAAGTATTTGAGCCGGTGTGTGTGGTGGTGCACGCCTTTAATCCCAGCACTTAGGAGGCAGAGGCAAGTGAATCTCCGAGTTCAAGGCTAGCATGGTCTACAGAGTGAGTTTCAGGACAGCCAGAGCTACAGAGAGAAACCCTGTTTCAGAAAAACAAAACAAAATAATTCAGGTGTATTGACTCCAAGGCCTTGTTTTCCCTTTAAAGATGGGCTAGACATGAGTAATTCCTCAGAATAAAGGTCACAAGACCATTTAACTTCAATCACAAATATTACTGTACGGTTGCTGTATGCCAGCTGGAGTTCTAGATGCTTGGAGTCAGTGGCTATAACAAAATCCTATCCTCATATAGCTTATGAGAATGAGAGGAAAAACCAAACATAATAAATAAGTGTACAGAATGGCAGAGGGCATCAGAAGAACTAGGCCACTGTTTAAACAGATCGTCAAACTGCGAGCCCAGTGCCAAAGGGGTAGTCACATGGCCTGAGGCAGAAGGAGCCCTGCTGTTTGAGGGGTGAAAGGAGGCTGGTGTAGATGGCACGGTGAGCACAAGACAGGGAAGGGAGGACAAGGCCTGAGGTGACAAGCCTAACAGCCCACGCTAAAAAACAGTTATGTTCTGAGAGAATCTGGGATCCATTGTAGGGTTTCTAATCTGACTTAGTTTTAATATGAAGGCTTTTACTTTAAAAGGATCATCCTGGATAACATGTTGAAAGTAGGCTTGGTTGTGCCATTATTGCTAGGTAGACCCCCCATAGTCGCTATATCAGGAGCCAAGAGCCATCTCTTTCTTTTCTTTGAGTTCTTCATGGCATAAGGTATGGTCCAGAAAAGATGCTACTCAGAGGGCTTTTGAAAGTTAAATTAATGTGTGATGGTACTGTCACAGAGCATGTAAAACAAAATTTTAAGTAGATATTTAGGAATTCAAGGCCAGCCAGGGCTGCATAAATAAGATCCTAACTAAAAAACAAACAAACAAAAACCCAGAAAACTCAGCCAATATTTAGAACCAGGATGTTCATTCATTATTTAACAAGTGTATTCTGAATATTTGGCCTGCTCTGTACCAAGTTTTAATTAGATGAAGTAAAAGCATTTAACAACATCTTCTGCTCGTGAACTTTATATTCTTGTGTGGGAAATGGATAATAAATAAGTCAACAGTTATTGTCTGTGTTATACTGAGTGCAAAGGCAAGAGGAGGGTGCTGAGAGCACTCTTTTAATTGAAATAGTCAAGAAAGGTATTTTGTGGATAGACTGTTGGGGTGGGGAAGGCTGAATGAGAGAAAATGTAAGACATGTGAGTACCCTGTATTCAGAGAAAACGGTCAGGCAGGAATGCCACTCAGAGGCAGGGCACTTGTCTGGGATGACTGGGTTCAGCCTCACCACTGCAAAGAGGAAACAAAACAAAACAAAACAAAAAAACAAAACAGGATGGCAAGAGGTGAAGAAGCTGTGGTAGAGCCAGCAAGATGACTCAGCAGATATAGGCACTTGCAACCAAGCCTGAAGACCTGAGTTGAATCCCTGGAACCCACAGGAAGGAGAGAAGCAATTCCTGTAAATACATGATCCTCTGACCTGCACACACATACCATGAAAGTGCCAAAATATACACAAAGATAAATAATAGATCAGTAAATACATAAATGTAAATTGTTTAAAGATAAAGTCTGGCGACAGTAACAGACAGGGGTGAGGACGAGGAGGCAGCTCAAGGAGGCCATGAGGAAGGTGGAACTTGGTGGGCCATAGCATCTAGAGTTTTATCTAAATAGGAAAGAGGCTACTGGACAATTTTGAAAAAATAAGTAACAAAACATTTTTTATAAACCAGTCTGGCTTTTAGGTAAAGAAAACTGTCTGGGCTTGAGTAGGTGTGGGGACAGCAGGAAACTCTGAGAGGGTGAAGGTGCTGGCTTGGTTCAGTGGGTAAAGAGTAGAGTTGATTAGACTCAATGTTGTAACCAGTGGGATTTGCTAAACCAGTTAGGTATAAAATGTGAAGGAAGGAGTGAGAGTCTCTGTAAATCACCTAACATTTCTTGTGTAGGAAAGTTATTTGGTAAATATTCATCCAGATAGATAATTGATCTTTTGTAACCAAAACTTAGAGAGGAAATTCTCTATAAATCAGTGTTACTATGTAATATTTATCCAACTAGATTTGTATTGTTTTGTATTTGAGCCAGGGTCTCACTGTGTAGAGACTCAGAGATCCACCTGCTAACTAGGCAGATAGTTTTGTAATCAAAATTTAGAATAAATCATAGTACTTGGGGGTTGAGATAGGAGGACGGGGTTGAAGCCTCCGTGGGCTACCTAGAGAGCTCCAGGCTCATGGGCTGCGAGTGCTGTAAGAGCCCCTGAGTGTGGCTCCCCTCTCCCAAAAATTACTTAGGTTTTTCTTTTCCTCTTTTGGGTTGGAATTTTTGGTTTTACCTAACTTTGAGATATTGCTTGCTGTATATTTCAAGAAAGAATAGGTCATGAAAAATGTTATCCACTTAGAAAGCTGTACTTTTTTTCCTGAAAAATATGAATTGGATGAACACTGGAGAGGTGCTATAGACTACTCGGTAGACAGCTCTTTCTTTCACATATCTCCTGTCTCACGTGGAAGGCCTGTGTGATTGTCAGCTTTGTAGTTCAAGTGATAAAGCATTATATACACATGCTTTTAGAGGCTTTCTCTAATGAAAGAATTATTTAACTAAGTCTTGCTATTGATTCCGTTTTAAAGGACTAGAACCACAGCTGTGCTCCCTGCAGGGTGGGGCTGGAGGGAGGAGACGGCATCCTATAAGATCAGTATGTGTAGGCATAATACATTTATAGGGGATGTGCCCACATCTGCATAAGCAGCCCTCTTCCTGGTAGAGTGGTTAGTGCAAATCCACAGCAAAGCCAGTTCAGTGCTCCTCCACCCCCACTGCCCTTTCTAAAGTGGTAGTTCTAGACATTGAACCCCAAAGCATATGTTTCCCACTGACCTCCTCCCCCAGCCCTAATTGGTTGATTTTTAAGAGCTATTCTTGTCCCAGCCATAGGATAGGAAAGGCACTTTAGGGAGCACGACTGCCAAACAGACACCTTCACAATGAGGACATTGATCCTCCCTGGAGAGTGGTGGAGATAAGTTAACCAAGTATTTTTTAAAACCTCTTTTTAAATGACCGTCAAGGGTTTTGGCCCTTATGGAACCGTTCCTGTGCCTTTGCTAGACAGCCTCTTCTTGGCGCTGTTTTCTTCTGTTCTAAGCAGTTGTCCCTTCCTTTACTCCAGCATGTCTTTCCCAAAGAGCACTTCCTAACATGGAGGACCCTCAGGATCATGTTGTTAGTCCTTTGCTACCAGTCACCAGGATTGTTTTTCCTCTGGAAGATTAATGATATGAAACAATAAAATTCTGAACTACTTACCATCTCATCTCAATATAAAATGCATGTGTTACCATGGAGCTGTATGCTTTGGCCAGAAGGTGGTCATCTCCATATGGTATTTTCAAAGGCTAAAGGATATATTTTAAATTTTCCTTAACTTCTTGAGTTGTCCACTTGCTTCGATTAGTTTAACTCTGTTCACGTCCTTTACTTATAACTTTTAATCTATGGTGCTGGGGATCCAATCCAGGATTTTACACATGCTGGGCAAGAGCAGTACCACTAAGCCTCACATGAAACCTCTGTCATTGTTGTCGGTATGATTATCATCATTACACCTACGTCATACTCCTTTTCTTCTTTTCCTTTTCTTCTTTATCTTCTTGTTCTTTTTTTTTTTTTTTAATAAACACGGTGGAGTTGATTTACTTAGTCAGTCCCTGTTGGTCTATGCTTATTTGCTAGTATGAGTAATGTTAGAATGACCATCTTCATTTGTTTTTGCTTTTGTTTATTAAGATACAGTATAGCCTAGGCTGACCTTGAACCCTTGATTCACCTTCACCTCCCAAGTACTGGAATTAAGGGCTTGCACCACTACACCTGGTTTATATTAAAATTCCTAGGCACTTTAATTCTTGACTTGAATAAATATTTGTTATAGGAGTCTAAAAATTAAACTAATTGATAAAAATTAGTTATCTATAACATTTTGGTACTTATTGCCAAATAGCTCTTTAGAATGACTGAATCAATTTGTGAAATGTATGTCTCAAATTTTGCATTTCCAACATATCTAATAAAGAAATGTTGATCCAGAGCATGAATAAATGCAGTTTTAAATACACTAAAATATAATTATATGTCTTTTTGCACTATTCAAGTGTTATTTCCTTAGAGAGAGAGAAACTATGATTGTCTAAGCATTAATTGAGCACTCCATTGTATATCTAAAGATAATTTGGAAATTTAAAAATGAAAAGATACTGTCTCTGCAGAAATGGCTCACAATTTTCTCTTGGTTTTTGTCCTTTATTACAGTGCCTAGAATTACCATGTAACTAAAATGTCCCTCTTGTCTGAGGTCTAGTTTTGGCAGTATATTTTTTTTTTTACCAGTATTTTCAGTTTTACCAGATGAATAAGATGGGGTAATTTTGGAATATGGACTCACTTTCTGTTTCAGCCATTGCTAATTGAAGAAGGAAGTAGTTGTCCTAAGTCTACACAGCCTGTGACTGTCATTTCATTGCTGCTGATAATGAACTTCCCATCTTTTCTTTTGTTCTTTGAATACACAATACACAGAAGTGGAAAGAGGGTGAGCCATCAGGCGCTTTACTCTACCACTTGCATCCTCTGAAAGCTACCTCACATTTGCACTTAGGGCACAGAGCTTCTGTAGGGTAAACCAGCCTTTTGAGCAGGTCAGACCGGGATGTTGGGCCATGAGGGCAGAACCATGGTCCCCAGCATGCTGTTTAGGACATTCGGCTTTCTCCAGCTAATCCACTTGGCTCTGATCGCCTGTCTCTCTTCAGCACTTACGTATTCTGTCTGCACCGTATTAATCTGCACTTGTTTGCATGTTGCTTTGTATTTCTTCTCACATATGTATTGTTTTATGTCCCCAACTAAAATGTGAGCTTTTTAAAGGCAGAAACCATGCCTTTGGTTTCTTTTATATTTCCCATAGCACCTTTTACTGTGCTCAGCAGAGAGTGGGCGTACAGTATATGTTGTGGAATGACCTCCTGAGGGATCCCTCCCTGGCTGGGCCTAAGATTAAATTCCCTGAAATGGAACAGTCCTAACCAACCCAGGACAGGTATTCTCCATCTGGCATGTTGGTTGCTTCTTTCGACTTGCTATTTAAAATGGCTCCCTTCAACTTCTTTCTGTCCCCAGCGTTGGGGGACTTGCCACAACTAATGATGTTCTCACCGTGTGTATTCCAGGCCAGCCTGCGGACACCAGAACTGACCTGGGAGAGAGTAAGATCCCAAGTTGACCATGTGATATGGCCTGATGGCAAGAGGATAGTGCTGCTGGCAGAGGTAAGACTGAGGCTGACAAGGAGCTACTCCACTGACAGGAGAGACTGCCATTCCCTGCTCTCCTCCCCCGAATGTTCCCTGATCCTTTCAACTCTTGTCTCTTAAGCACAAGTTTAACTACTTTACCAGTGGATTTTACTTATAATTGTGAAAGATCTTTTCATTGAGCAATTAAGAACCTATTCTGGTTCCTCACTTTCACCCATTATCCTGTCTCCATGTCACTCTGCAGGTTGAGTCAGATGATGACTATTACTGTGGAAGGAGTTAGCAGATAGAGTCAGTGCAGCTCACAGAGAATGTCTTTTGTGGGGTTTAATCAGTAAGCAAAGTAGATATTCCTGGCTGTACCTCAGACTGTCTTTGGTAAGCTTTGGGAAAGTCATGTCTTTGCTGCCACTGTCTCTATTTTAGGGTCTTTGAACTGATGAACTGAGCCAGCTGTGTAGTGGGTACCCAACTTATTCTGCTAATGCTGCGTGATGAATGGTTCCCATCCTGTGCATCTAGCTCATACTCCTTTTTCCCAGGGCTAGGAACTGAACTCAAGTTCTCACACATGTACACATGCTAGGCAGGAGCTCCACCACTTCCACTCCTCTTTCCCGGGAGGGTGGGATGGAGGTATCATGTACAGGCTACCTCTTGTGCTTGTGGAGTCAGAGGACAACTTGCAAGAGTCAGTTCTCTCCACTATGTGGGTCTCAGGGATCAAAGGCTGCTCCTGAGGTTAGCAGGCTGCAGCAGGTCCCTTTACCTGCTGAGCCACCTCACTGGCCTCACACTTAGCCTTGACTTTCATCTCTTGTAGCCTTTACGTCATTTCCTATCATTTTCCTATTGTGAAGGCTCTGCTCATCTGTCCTTCGATTCCTGGGTTCTGGGGGTGTGTCTTGTTTTTCCCATGAAGCTTTCTCTTTTAAAGGAAAGGCCCCAAATAACAAGGGGATTAAAAAGGCTTTTCCTAGGTTTCAGTTTCCTTTTGCTTCTTTTTTTTGTTTTTTGTTTGTTTGTTTGTTTTGTTTGTTTGTTTTGTTTTTTGAGACAGGGTTTCTCTGTATAGCCCTGGCTGTCCTGGAACTCACTTGTAGACCAGGCTGGCCTCGAACCCAGAAATCTGCCTGCTTCTGCCTCCTGAGTGCTGGGATTAAAGGCGTGTGCCACCACGCCTGGCTCCTTTTGCTTATTATCGAAGAAACCAAATATAAACAACAGCATCTCGTTATATAGGGACACATAGGGCCAATTTTATATGTCCCTACTGTTCTTTTTATCTTTTGTCCTCATTTAGCTGACATCCTTAAATGCTTTAGGGCATGTCTGGGAAGGCATGTGTATAGATAGGCGAAGAACAGGTTGTTAAATGTTTATTAATAGCCTTGACGTCAGACCCCTGTCTGGCAACACTTCTAAACTGCCCTGGGAGGTCCCTCCTAGCAATTTTGGTGATAAAAGCTGGCACTAAAGGTGTTTTTGGCTATATAGCTGAGCAGAAACAGTAGTCAGGCAGCAAAGCAAGAAAAAACAGCATGGGGCAAGGTTTAGCTCTCTTGCTGCCTTTATTGTCCACTCAGAAGTCAAGGCTGCCTGCCTTTGCAGCAGAGACACAAACAGAAGCACAGAAATCCCCACAGCTTAAAGTTGTCTCCCTCCCAGCCTGGAGAGGTTGCCCCTTGCCGTGGCTCGCTCCTTTCCTAAGAAGGTCACGAGAATACCCTCAGAAGAAGGGTGTTTTGCTACAGAGAATGGAGAGATTGAGAGAAATACAAGCCTTTGCACAATCATCAGTGTCCTATGAGTGCCTTTATCCCTTTGTATATAGTCCTAGAAATTTAGAACATTTATCAAATTTTCAGTGCTTTCATTTGGGTATTTCCAGAGAAGACATGCAAATGGCCAGCATACAAAGGGGGAAATGCTCAGCATCACTGATCATCAGGAGAAGGGAAATTAAACCACAGGGAGGTATTACCTCATTATCTTTGATAAGAATGACCATTACCAAAGGAATAAAAGATAAATTATGAAAAACAGGATGAGCTCCTCAAAAACTTAACAATAGAACTATTGTGTGTTCCCGTAATCCTATTGTCACATATCACAAGAAAACAAATTAGCCTGTCAGATACATGCGCTCCCTTCCTCATTGTAGGCTATTCACATGAGCCTGGGAGTGGGACTGACTGACGGACATGTGGTACATACAGCTGACACTGTTTTACCATAAAGTAAACTCCTGTCATTTGTTAATGTGACATAGTGTTAAGTGAAGTCAGCCAGGCATAGACAAGTGATGCATATTCAATCTGTGTAATGTATAAACCTTGTTTATGGGCCAGCAGAGGTGATGCATGCCTATCGTCCTGGCACTCAGGCAAGGGAGACAGGAGAGTTAGGAGTCAAGATCAGCTTTGGCTACCTAGTAAGTTTGAAGGCAGCTTGGGGTACACAATAAGACTATCATCACCAAAAGGTTAAATCTAGCATGATTTATAATATCAAATAAATATAAATCAACAAGAGAATGCCCAAGTAAGCCAGAATACCACTATTCAGTGGATTTATGAGCCTTGTGTCCAAGACATTGACTTCATAGAAGTGAGAAGAATAAATATTGATGCCAGGTGGTGGTGGTGCACTCCTTGAATCCCAGCACTTGGGAGGCAGAGGCAGGCGGATTTCTGAGTTCGAGGCCAGCCTGGTCTACAAAGTGAGTTCCAGGACAGCCAGGGCTATACAGAGAAACCCTGTCAGAAAAAAAAAAAAAAACAGAAAAAAAAAAAGAATAAATATTGATAAGCCAGGCATTAATCTCAACAATTTAGGAGGCTGAAGCAGGAGACTTGAGAGTTAAAAGCCAGCTTGCAGTTATATAGTGAGTCTCTATCTCAAACACACACACAGACACACACACACACACGATTGCTGGAGGCTTGGAACTTTGGGCACTTGGGTTCAGCAGAGGCTGATCAGTAGATGCTGAGTTTTAGGGAGCTAGGGATGTAAATTATTCTGGCATACTGTCAGCATACTGTGACTGTAGGTAACAGTTATGTACTGGACATTTT
Source organism: Mus minutoides (assembly GCA_902729485.2). Classification (NCBI taxonomy): domain Eukaryota; kingdom Metazoa; phylum Chordata; class Mammalia; order Rodentia; family Muridae; genus Mus; species Mus minutoides. Next base: position 1,559,020 of record LR749520.1, read on the forward strand.
GAGAAGCCATAAGAAAGGATTTAAAGATGATAGGTGTTTGAGGAAATAGATATATGTACTCTTGTATTGAAACATTATATAGTATTCTATAAGTAGTACAATTTTTACTTTGATATATCAGTTAAAAGTACATTTTGGATAAAAATCTTAAAACATTTAAAATATGGTGACTCATGACTTTGATCCCAGCACTTAGTAGGCAGAGGGAGAAGGATCTCTGTGAGTTTGAGACCAACCTGGTCTACATAGCAAGTTCTAGGACAGCCAAAGCTATACAGAGAGACACCCTATCTTAGGAAGGAAGGCAGGGAGGGAGGGAGGGAGGGAGGGAGGGAGAGGGAGGGAGGACCCTCTTTACCTAGCAGTCTCCATTGGCAAAGAATTGGATGTCATTCTTCTATCACTACACCCTTTTCTTTCCCTTTTGGTCCCCAGGGCCGTCTACTGAATCTCAGCTGCTCCACAGTGCCTACATTTGTGCTCTCCATCACTGCTACCACTCAGGTAAGCTCTGCAGTGGGACAAGGGTAGCCTGAAGAGGGTCCTCAGAGAAGCCAGGTTTCACAGCTTTGAAAGGCGTATCAGCATTCATGTTTCTGCTTTTTTAGGCTCTCGCCTTGATAGAACTTTACAATGCTCCTGAGGGTCGCTATAAGCAAGATGTGTACCTGCTACCCAAGAAAATGGGTAAGTTGTTCTCTCTTCCTCATTCTTACTAAATGAACTAATTCACTGTCAAAAGCTCAGAGGCATTGACTTCTTTGGGGAAGGTGGGGAGCGAAGGAAAAAAAAAAAACACATCTTTGTCATATAAATTAGGAGCTAGGACTCTAGACTCTATTCCAAGGTGGTTTGTGTAATTTTCACACAGGTTTTTCTAGGGAGAGTCTTGCATTTTGCTGTGATTTGGAATACCTACCTGAGAATTATTTTGTTAGGGCCTATTGCATTGCATCACATTGTGTACTTTGAGTCTGAGACTCACAATGTAGTCAAGGCTGGCATTGAACTCATTCCTGTTTCCAGTCTGGATTACAGCATATATCATCATGCCTGGCCTACCAACTGAGTTTTCAAGATTTTCTCTTTTAAGGCATCATGCATGTAAAAATCTCTAGGAGCGGGGATGTATTTCCCAAAAAAGAATATCCCTGGCCTTGTGATATCTGGCTTGTTCCAGTGCTAAATAGTTTTTTAAGGGATATAGGTTCTTGTTAAGAGTTAATTATGTGGGTGACTAGTATAATAGAAACACAAAACTGTCTTAAACTTTTAAAGAGCCTATCTCAGTCACCTAGGAGATACATTATGTTTATAAACTCAGGAACTAAGTCAGCTCTGGTTTTGCTGTTACAACTTGCTATATTTCCCTTTAATACAGTTTGCATGGGTCTGGTATGGTGGCACAGGTCTTTAATCCCAGTACACAGGAGGCATGTGGATCTCTTTGAGTTCAAGGCCAGCCTAGTCTACATAGTATGTTTCGAGACAACCAGGGTTACATTAAAAAAAAAAAATCATGCCGGGCGTGGTGGCGCACGCCTTTAATCCCAGCACTCGGGAGGCAGAGGCAGGCGGATTTCTGAGTTCAAGGCCAGCCTGGTCTACAGAGTGAGTTCCAGGACAGCCAGGGCTATACAGAGAAACCCTGTCTCGAAAAACAAAACAAAACAAAACAAAACAAAACAAAACAAAAAAATCATTTCTCAAAAAAACTGAACAACAACAAAAACAAAATAGTAAAAAACTACCACAGTTTGGAAGGGTGTGAAGTGAATAAAATGAATAGAGCAGTCTATAGTCTCTTAGTAGTTATAATGAAGCTGTAAATACAATATATTCAAAAGATGTAAAATTACTAAAGCAAAGCATACATTTCTAGATTCTCCCCCAATTCCCATGGGTGTTAATTTTCTAGGACATATATATATACTTTTCTAGTATAGTGTAGTATAGATATCAAGGCAAAACTAAAGGTTGAGTTTCCCATTTTTAAGTCCCATGCTGTGCCATAATTTCCTTCTTTTCTGGGGAAAAAGCTTCAGGGTAGAGTTACTGGAAGTCAAGTCACTGGAGTTGAAGCTAAAGGCAATCATTCCTTAGAGATGAGGAGGACCTAAGAGCAAAAGTCAACCATTTTCTGTCACCTCCAAGAACTAGAACATGTCTTCCAGTTTTTTAAGGCCTAGCTTAAGGAGAAGAGCCAGCAAGAAGCATGCCTACTTAGCCTGTCTGTGACTTTGTAGATGAGTACGTGGCAAGCCTGCACCTGCCCACCTTTGACGCCCACCTGACAGAGCTGACAGATGAGCAAGCCAAGTATCTGGGACTCAACAAGAATGGCCCCTTCAAGCCTAACTACTACAGGTGCCTTGGGCTCCCCAGAGATCAGAGAAGGCTGGGGACTGAAGAGCTTCCCAGAGTGCAGCTGGTCCTTGTAGCTTCTACCACATTCCTTTACGTGAACTCAGAAAAATAACGTATTTCCTCCATGTCTCCCACCTCAGAATACTCTGAGATCTTCTTTAAATATTGGTGTTCTCCACCACCCCTCCCCGCCCCATAAATACTAGCCTTTTAAAATCACATTTTTGTTATTTATTTTTGTGATTGTGTGTGGAGGTGGGTGCTTGTTCATGATGCGTGTGCCCTGGCTGCATGTGTGGAGATGAGAGGATAACCCGTGGGAGCAAGCTTTCCTTCTACCATGTGGGTCCTGCAGAGACTGGCAGGCTTGGTGGCAGGTGATGCTATCCACTGAGCCTTCTCAGTAGCCTATGGCCCTTTTTCACTGTATGAAAGAGCCACAGGTATCTATGCTTGCCATATACACTAGAAAAGCCCTTGTCTTGTTACCCCTTTAGGCAGGCTCCTTATGTTCCAGTCCCACAAGCAGATAACATCAGTTTCAACTTTCTTTTTCCCTCCAGGTATTAAGTTCCTGTAATGCAAGCCAGAAGACATGTTAAGGAATAGAACCAAGCCTTTTCTCAAATACTATCCAAGGAAGAACCTAGCAAGCTGCTTCTCCAATCAGAGCTGCCCGCCGTGCTCATCCTGTGTGTTAGGTTATTTATTTATTAAAATCTAGAATCCTGTGCCTGTAGCCTTGGCCCAGAGTGTGGTTACTACTCATGAGGCCGTGAGAGCCACAGAGGACAGGCTGAGGAAGGAAAGAAATGGGCTAGCCATTCCTCGTGCATCACTCGAATTATTGCCCATTAATGGAATCCCCAGCGATGACCATGTTCTCTCCAGGCTCAGGAGTTAGTTCAGGGATGCCAGGCTCCTTGTTACTTAGGGTTTTCTGAATAAATTTCAGCAGCTGCCTTTCTCAAAGCTTTGGTCCTTTCCCAGGTGAGGCCTTTTGGAAGCCACTGAATTAAACAAGGCCTGAATTCTCAGCCTTGATAGTTACTGTCACTGCCTTCCTTATAAAAAGGCTGGGGAGGCAGGAGTGGTAAGGTCTTGTAAGCTGCACCAAGAACTCAGCTGTGCCTGTGACCGTGCCTACTGGGATCTCTTCTCTTACCCAGGACTCCTTTCTTCTCCTTGATTAACTATATCCATTTCAATGCTTTCTGGCTCTAAGAGGGTTGTGACTCCATAATCTTAACAGCTCTGGTGTTGGCCAGGCATTTGTTTTGCTTTCTAACCCTACTAAACTCTGCTCAGGAAGTAGCCATCCAGCTCCACTGGGACCCATAGTTCTGCTTCCTTCCCATTTAACTGGACTGTTTCCTAGGAAGCCCCCCTAGACGGGCACTCAGAGAAGGAGAGCCCCGTATGAACAGTGCTTCTGTTGTGCCTGAAATGATACCTGGGGCTGAGTTGGCGAAGGTTGCTAGAGATTTGGAAGCTTCAGACTTTAGAGTGGGCTATAGCTTAATATCCTAAAGAAACAAGTTTTTCCTGGAAAGACTTTGCAGCCTGGCTGCAGAAGACAGGAGACTCTGTACAGATGATGAAGCCTAGTTTGAGGACTGGAGGTTAGCTCAGTGGTAAAGCACTTGCCTGTGCTCAATCGCTGGGAACTAGGGAAAGGGCTGGGGCACTAGTTTGAACCTCATCAGACATTCATCCCTTGGCTACTGACCTTGGTGAAAGTGAGATCTGCAATCTGATAGCTTATTTTTCTTTGCTGCTGCTGTATCCTTATGATCTGGCCCCTTCTGTTTAAGGATTCTGTTTCAAAGAGTTTCTTAAGTAACTCCAGCATTATAAAATAATAATGTAAACAGTGTGAAGTCTCTCATTCTACCCAGGAGTTGGATATTCTTTGGATATGGTCTGAGTGGTTTCGAGGTTTCCACTGGGATCAGTTGATTTCAAGAATTAAAACCTGGAGTGACCCTAAGAATCTTGAGTTGAATGAGTCCCTCTCATGGCCCTCCCTGTTTAGAAGTCTCCTGTTTGTTTTCCATGTATCTTTTACGTTGTTCTTCAAAGTCTCAAGACCAAGGACATTCCAACAGAGGACACCCAGAATCACTGAAACCTTCCTCTAGATCTTCTCCCCTGGCTCCACCATCTCTGCTGTCCCTTGGTCTTTGTGTGTGCCCTGGAAGCTAGTCTGGAAGTGTCCTTGTTTTCTAAGATAGGGAAACAGAACTTGGGAAGGTAGCTGGTTTGCCTTATGAAATGGTATACATTCTGGCTCACCCCAGAAGATGGACTCTTCCCAGGGCAGCATCTGTGACTGTGTTCTGCTGTGTAAGGAAGATTAGGAAGACTTTACACAGATAGGCAATTCTGTTTGCCTCGTTCTGGTTTCTGAATACAGCAGAATGCATCAATCATTCTTTCACTACCATCTCTGTTTTGTTTTGGTTTTTTTGTTGTTGTTGTTATTGTTGTTGGGGTTGTTGTTGTTTTGAGATAGTCTCACTCTGTAAGCCAGGCTGGACTCAAAGTCATGGCAGTCCTCCTGCCTTGGCCTCCTGAGGCCATGTGCTACCATGCTTGGCCTCTTAATTGGATCTCTTTATTGAAAGATTCATATCTCTGTGCCTCATCTTATGTCCAGAGCAGATTCCGTTAGGCAGGTACCTGGCTTGGGCCCCAAGTCATAACCTGGTAATTTTCTGCAAAGCCTTGCTCTCTTCAGAGCTTCTAATGGCTGGTACGTATACAGTACATCCTGACACAACATAGGGAAGAGATCCCCTCCAAACAAAAAAGGAGCCACATGGGTTTCTAAGTTAAGTTGTACCTGGCTGCCCATAGTGAGGTATCTGCCTCTGAGTTACAGATGACATCTATTCCCTTCTCTCTGGAGACTTCTGTGTCATCAACCATTAAGAAAGTAGCCAGAAATAGGATGTAAGACACTTGATTAGCATGTGCCAGGCCCTGGGACGAATGAATCCTCAGTACAGCAGGCTTGTGGAGGGAGAGTTGGGAAGAAAGCCCAGGACTAATGTTGGAACCAAATCGTTGTTTCCTCTAACCTTGGAATAAGAGCAAATTTCTTCTTATTCCAACTCTTTCCCCTCCAAGCACTCTAGCTATCTGCAGACGAGGAAAAGAAGACTTGATTGTTTCTGGTTGTGTGGCCCTGGGCAGAGGGAAATATACCACTTATCTACAATGAATTTGTGCTACTTCAATGTCTTCTTGCTGTTTTAGAGGAAATATTGTTTTCTTTTTCTTGTTAAACAAAAATGCCTCTAATCTACTTTCCCTCTGCCCTCCTCCTCCTCCTCATGTTCCCGTCCTGGGAGAGCAAGGCTCCCCATGGCCACACACTCCTGCAAAGCTTTCTCTGCTGCTTGGCTTTTCTCTGAAAAGATCTGAAATTGCTGCTCCTGTGCTTTCCTCAGAATTAACTTTTGTCATGGTTTAAAAAAAATCAGAATGCATTGTTGCATTAAGCTTTTTTAATAAAGGAAAATTATGGAAAGAAAATAGGTAACACCAGCAAATTATATATTGACATTGACAAGTCTAAACATATATATACATATATATGTAAAACACATACATATCTATACAAATAATCATCTATAGTTCTTACTGTCATCTTACTGAAAGGAACGAAGCCTCTAAGGATCACCAGTTCTGAGAAGCTCTTGGAAATCTATATGTCTAAGTGATTGTATTAGATCAGCAATAATGACTATGTAATCTCAAAAAATAAAGTATTCTTAAAACTGATCTGTGTCCTGAGAATACCACTTGATTCTGTGAACTATGAATTCAGAGATGAGAGGTATGTGAGCAAAGAGTAACAAGGCTACCTGCCTGCCGTAGGATGAAGATGTGAAAAGCTGATGCAGTTACCAGCAGGCGTGTTGGAGTGACCATCACCCTGAGAGTCTTGTTTTACACTGAGACGCTGCTAACAAGCACCTTGTCTCTCCCCCAACACCACTCCTTGACCCACACCTGGCTATGTGTATAAGGAGCACACCTCTGAACCACAACCTTAAGGAGGTGAGACGGTGAGATTAAGATTTTAAAAAACAAAACAAAACCAAAAACCTAAAGTATGGATCTAGGTCACCCAATTCCACTGTGTTGCCTGGAGTCTTGACATATTCAGCCATAGGAAAAAAGGAAAAGAAAGGGGTCAGGTAGAGATTTATCTTTTAAATCAGTAACTAGAATAGGAGTCCAGTTGCCTGTTCTCTCTCAACCTTTGGTAGGGTAGCCATTAGGGGTAATTTGGGAACTGTGAATTCCTTTACCTATGTTAAAGTTTTATTAGCCTGCATATATATATATATATATATATATATATATATATATATAGAGAGAGAGAGAGAGAGAGAGAGAGAGAGAGATGTAGCTTAAAGTAGGACTGGAGAGAGAATCCAATGGTTAAGAGTACTGGCTGTTCTTTCAGATGACCCAGGTTCAATTCCTAACACTCATATGCTCTCCAGTATCTGTTACTCTAGCTCCTAGTGATCCAACATCCTCTGCTGGCACTGCAATATACTTAAAAAAAAAAAAAAAGAAAGAAAGAAAGAAAGGAGGAGAGAGACTGCTTAAAGACACTATTACACACTGATTACTACATAACCCCAGGTCCAGGCACTATATAGCCTCTGCTGCATCATGTGCCTCATGTGCTCTATTTTATCCTGTCTGCCTACTAGTCTAGAAAACATAGTACTTGAAGACTCCTGCAACGTATTTTTAAGCTGTCTTAGTGCCAGGTACCATCTATTTAATGAAGTATTTCATCTTTGTGAATTACCATGCTTAAATAAAGAAAGGAGTGTGTTTTATCTCTAATTCCTATTTTTACCATCAACCTTCCATCAGAAGCCTGAGTTTGGAAGTAAAAACCTGAGTTTTGGGACAAGGGAATTTGGTAGTATAGTGTTGTGAGGTTTTTTTATTACTAATATTATTGTTTAAAGGTGTTTTCCGAGCCAGGCGTGGTGGCGCACGCCTTTAATCCCAGCACTCAGGAGGCAGAGGCAGGTGGATTTCTGAGTTCGAGGCCAGCCTGGTCTACAGAGTGAGTTCCAGGACAGCCAGGGCTATACAGAGAAACCCTGTCTCGAAAAAAAAAAAAAAAAAAAAAAAAGGTGTTTTCCGTTATGTATCTGTGTATGGGTACGTGCATTTGAGTGCAGGTGCCTGTGGAAACCAGAATTACCTACAGGTGATTGTGAACCACCTGATGTAGGTGCTGGAAACTGAACTCAGGTTTTCGGGAAGAGCATCAAGTGCTCTTAACCACTGAACCATCTATATACTAGCTCCAGTAGTCCAGATTTCAAAATACTGGCAGCATTAACCAGCCTGACATTACCTCCCAGGTATACTTCTGGTTGTTTCTGTGGCCAAGGATATTCATGATTGTCACTCTTTGGTAAATAAACTGAATGGCCTACAGTTTCAAAGTTTTCAGTTGATTGAAGTTTCTTATGACTTCATCCAGTTTTCCTTCAGACACCTTCCACTTCATGACAAGTTCTGAACATCTATCTGGGATTATCTTAAGCAGATAGAGGTCCAGTCTTAGTTGTTTTACCATTCACTAGAAAAAGGTTACATTCTGATTCTTAGAGATCTTCAAATTTTCAAGTCCCATCTCCGAAAGCAAAGCCAAATGGAGCTCTAGGCTCAGTTACCTTTAGATAGAAACCACGGGAGAAGACCTCCTCAGTCCCACTCCAAACACATTAGTCTTTGACCTAGGGATAAACAGGAAAAGGAAGAAAGCCTCAAAAAGAGACCCTGTGAGGATGTTAACTGACCAGCTGGGATCACAGGAAAATCATTTCTGGGACTGTCAATTCTAGAATCCTAAATGGCAATCTGACTGTTTAAGACAACAGGTACAGGACAGATAGACAAAGAACTCTTTTAGTAAGAAACCCAACGGGCTGTGCTATGACAAGCGTGTCACACTAAAGCAGGGATAAACTAAACATGGGTTGTGGATTTTAATGTAGATTGTACATTTTTAAGAGTTTTAACAAATTATACCCCCCAAAATTCCAAAATCAAATAGTTTGTGCCTTGAGCCAAAGACTTCCTTGGAAATTCACATGAGTTTATTTACAAAGCCAAGATATTGCATCAGGAGATTTTTGCTCCCCAGGGGATATATTGCAATGTTTAAAGGCATTTTTGGTTGTCATAACTAAGAGGAAAATGCTGCTGGCATCTTGTGGGCACAGCCAAAAGCTCTACTGAACAGCTTAAAACATATGAACACTCTCCCTAAATTTTTCTGTCAAAAATGTTAATACACCATAGATTGTGACCCCCTGTGTTAAACATACAGAAATGTGGTATGCAAAGCCAATGAAGAACCAGGCATAGTGGTGCTCACCTGTAATCCCGGAACTTTGGAGACGGGAAGATCAGGAGTTCAAGGTCATCTTCACTTAAACCATGGTTTAAGCCAGCCCGAGCTACATGAGACTGACTAAATAAATAGATAAAATCACAATGAAGCTTGACCCTACAAAGAAGCTTACATCCACAGTGGAGTAGGAGTGGGACTGGAAGACTGGTGAAATGTTGGGGACCATAAAAAGTACCCAGAAATCTCCAAAGAATATGGTCTATGTCCCTCTTCCCCCATCACCTGCCAACTAGCAGAAAGGTAAGGAAGAAAGAAAATTGAGGGCTAGGGAGATGGCTCAGTGGTTAAAACCACAAATTGCTCTTGCAGAGGAGCTGAGATGGTGGATCCCAACCATCTGTAACTCGAGTCCCAGGACATCTTCCCTCTTCTAGCCTCCATGGGCACCAGGAAGCATTTGCTGCACAGACAAAAGACTCATATGCATAAAAATATATTTTTTAAAAGAAATTGGGTTAAGATATGTACAATGTCTCATGTCTGTAGTTCCAGTACTCAGAAGGATGAAGAAGGGTTATCATGGCTAGGCTACATAGTTGTAGGCTATTCTGCACTACAATGTGAAACCATGTCTAAAAAGGAATGGAATTATCCCTAAGAAAAGGAGAAATAATTCCATTGGTTGAGGAGAATACAATACTACAGTTTGGGATCCCAGCAAAGTTGGTTTGATAGCAACATACCTAATTCAGTAAGGAGATTAAAAAAAAAAAAAAACAGAAGAAGGAGTCATCTTAAAGAGCAGTAGCTGTGCAAACTTGTCACCAACAAGAGTCATTTTGGAAAAGGGAATTTCCACTGAGGAAAAACACCCCAGCCGACTGACCTGTGTGCAAGTTTATGGGGCATTTTCTTGGTTGATGGTTGGTGTGGAAGGGCCTGGCTCACTGTAAGCAGTGCTACCACTGAGGAGGTGTTGGTCCTGAGTTGTATCAAAAAGCGAGGAGGGACAAGCCAGTAAGCAGCATTCCTCCACAGTTTCTGCTTCCCTAGGTAATGAACTGTAGGCTATCAGATGAAACAAACCCCCTCTTACCTAAGTTACTCTTGGTCATGGATTTTTATCACAGCAATTGAAACACCAAGACTGAAGTAAACCAGGTGAACGGAAGTTTCTTCTATAGAGCAGCATACTTACCACACTGAGACAGACTTAATATAATTCTTGGGTGTTCTCTGCGCTTCAGGATTTCCTCATAAGTAAAAACTGGATTCGTAAAAAATAACCTGTCAGAAAGAGGTGTGGTAAAAGGTGAGGTACTCAGAAAACACATACAATGCTTGGCAAGGTCCCAACTCAGTGATCCTTTCTCTGTCTTAAAGTCATGGGTTACCATAGCGATTTGGACCCTCCCATTCCCTTCATCCATTGCCAAGCCAAACCTGCTGATAATATTTAAATAATGTTCAGGAGAGAGCCGAATCCACAGCCTTCAACTACTCGGTTACTTTCCGGTTACCTTTAGCTCTTAGGGTGTAGGATTTTTTTTTCTTTTCAATTTAAATATTTATTTGTTTGTATATGGGGGGGGCACCAAGGAACATGTGTGGAGGTCAGGTGTCAGAGGACAACTTTTGGCTGTTCATTCTCTCCTTCCACCAAGTGAGGACCCGGGGATCAAACTCAAGATCTTAGACTTAGATTAGGATTATTTTAGAAAGGGAAGGAAAGAGCAGCGGGTGAGGGTGGGATCTTGCCATCTATTCGCACCAAAAAAGAAGGCAGCCACACAGCTAGGGACAAATGACAAGGAGTAGCCCTAAGGGCATCAAGGATTTCAGTTAGGTCCCTCCCCGTAACTCCCATTCTCTCCTCCAAGAGTTCTCTTCCGAAAGCTTCCAGAGAGGGTGAGTTTGTGGTGTGGTGGCTCAAGCTATCCCGAAGGCCAAGCCCTACTCTGCGACAAAGCGGGATGTTAGTGGCATGCAGCAGCCTGCATTGGGGGTCCGCCGAAACGTAGGCGCCTTGGACCAGGGGTGGACTAGGGCTCTCAAGAAAAGGATGCTATGTAGAACAGGACAGCACTGAAAAGAGCATGCAGCGCGGAGCTAAGCCGCCTTGAGCTCAGGGTCCAGAATTCGAATCGTGGAGCAGGACGTGGAGCCTACTAGTCCCAGGCTGCCAACAACTGAGCAGTTTAAATGCCGGGGGTCCGTGGGGGAAAATATTCCTTGAAAGAGCCCCGCCTCTGGCTGGCTAATAAGCCAATCGCATTGCGGGGCGGGGCCTCAGAGAGTAGTTACAGCCAATCGGAGTTTAGGGGGCGGGCCCTGGTCCCGGGCGCGCGCTGTGGCGGGGTCGCCCCGGGCAGAGATCTTGGAGCTGCTGTTGCGAACCGCTGAAGGGAACCTTCCCAGCATGGACGACCCCGCGGCTCCCGGGCACGCCGGCTCTCCTGCTAATGACAACGGCAACGGCAACGGCAATGGGAACGGCAACGGGAACGGCGGCAAAGGGAAGCCCAAGGGCAGGGAAACGTTCCGCAACCAGCGGCGGGAGTCGGAGGTGAGGAACCCCGAGATGTCTGCCAGCGGGAAGCGGCGGCTGAGGTGGAGCGGCCCACAGCCCGGTCCCTTCCCGCTGCGGGTCGCCCGCTTTCTTGCCTTGGCCTGCGGTTTTCCTAACCGACGCGAAGAGCGTAACAGATACTTTCCAGTTACTTGACAGCTGCCGCCGGGTGAAGCCGGAATTTGGATCCCGGTGTACGGATGGGGAACCAGCGCGTAGAGGTGCAGGGACTGGACGGAGGGGCGGGAGCCCGAGCTCTGCCGCGGGAGGGGAGGGTGGGCTGGCGGGCAGCACGCCCTCCCACTTCACACTGCAGCAACTAGCTCTGGACTGGACCAGACCGGCCTGGAGCGCCAGCCTTCCCCTTGCTGTATCTCCTGCCCTCGGGTGATGGCGGTGGCTTAAGGGGCGCCTTCCGCGAACAGCTCGCCCCTTTCTAGGAGGGTTGAAAGACAGGATTCAAGCTGGGACAGGACCAGGGCGACGTTTGAGTGTAGCTGTCCCAGGATGCAGCTAGGATCTTCCACCTTTTCTTAGAAAAAAATCTAACTGGAACATGGAAAGGAATGAATTATTTTTATTATTCTCTTTCAATTTATCTAGCCATATTCCATCTATCAACCAAGAGCAAAACTGCATACAAGCAGGGACTCAGGGGAACGAAATGTGTGTGGAAGGGGCTGTGAAGGTCATCTGTTTAACCTTTATTTGATTCGATTTCATCTGAATTTAATTATTTGAGACAGCCCGTGGCAACCTCTATTGACAACAGGGCTTCACTTGCCCTGGCTGGGCTTGAACTCACTGTGTAGCTGAGGAGAGCTTTGAACTCCTGATCCTCCTGCCTCTGTTTTCCAAGTGTTAGAATTACAGTGTATGCTACCACAGTGAGCCTAACCTTTCGTTTTACTACAAGCCCCGGGGTTGGGTGATGTGGCTCTGTGATGGAGTGCTTGTATAGCTTACACAAGACTCTAATACCCAGCAGTAGAAAAGGGGTCTGGTCATCTAGAGATAAAAGGTAAAAGAGCTAAAAACCAACTCTCCTGAGATCAGACACTTGGCAGACAGTGAATGGCTAAGACCACCAAGTTTCAGTGTCTGTCTGGCCAGTTGTCTGTCTGTCTGTCTGTTTCAGTACCTCCATTTATTATCTGTGTGGCTTTGGGCAAATTACCTAACCTAGTTTCTTTTGTAAAACAGGGTTACCACTGAATAACTCAGAGGGTTGAGATAATTGAACATTAGCCTTTTAAACAATTCATGCAATTAATTGGTCAATACTTATAACTGTCAGCATTCTCCTTAAGAGGCAGAAGGAGTCCTAGTCTGTGGGGATTCATTTAAATAATATTTCAGTTTCCAAAGTGATTAATCTATCTATTTGGTTATTTGTCATACAGAGACCAACACTAGCATATATACTGTCATTAAGCTCTCACCCGCACCTCCTAGTTCCCAAAAGGTAAATGGAGCTGGGGAAACTGTCCCCAAGTCACCACCTTGCACAGACAGGGTTTCCTTGTAGGGATTTTCTTTTAGAAGTACCTTGTACCTCCTTCCTCAAGAGAGACATTGGTGTGTTTTTCAATGAAGGAAAAGATTGATTTTGGCTCATGGTTTCAGGGGTCTAGTGTGGTGGTGAGGACATGTTGGAGGAGAGCTGTTCATATCTTGACAGCTCAAAACGGAAGAAGTGAAACATTATTCTTGATCAAATATTTTGAGGGGCTAGCAATGAAGTTACAAGATGTTAATGATATATTAGTGAATAAGGCAGGAGGGTCTTTGCCCTTCTAGAGCAAGCATTCCAGGAAGGGTGGGGAGACACAATAGGCAAATAAATGACCACAGAGTGATAGGTTGGGTCTTCCTTCTGAAGTAGAGGCACAGTCCCCACCTGTCACAGTCCCCTTCAGGAAAAGGCTCTCATAGTGTGTTGCTTTTGCCAGTGAGCTCAGTGTGGATCCCCAGAGTTTTCCCCTGACGCTGCTGTTCACCTCCTGAATTTCCGCAGCTGCATTCTTCATGCTTGGAAATGAACAACTGCAGTAATCATCCCTGTCTGGGCTCACGCCTCCAAAAGCCTTCCTTGATGGAAAAATTAGTGTTACTTCCACCTTCCAAGGCAAAGGGTACGACTGTCAGAATGTCCCCTGTCATCTTTGCAGTGCCCAGATCTGCTTTTCCCTCCCTCTTTGTTTTCCAGTAAGGAAAAACCTTAGGGAGATCATTTTCTTTTCCTAGAACTCCTGGAAAATTTACTAGAAGAGAATTACATGTGTATATATATATATATATATATATATATATATATATATATATATATACATACATACACATATGCATATATATATATATATATATATATATATATATATGCTAAGGGCATTTCTTGTACTTGTACTTAACTCTTCATCTTTACAGTGACCCGGTGAAGAAAGTCTTACTATTATCCCATTTTATAGGTGAGAAAACTGAGCATTTTCCAACAATAGTTACTGATGCCAACTGAATGTCCTACAAATGAATTCAATTCTGACATTAATTGCCCAGAGGTAGTGCACACACAAGATTGCCCCCAACTCATATGCAAGCCACAAGTGAAGCTCCTAGATAGTATGCATTTCTACTTGGCCAAATGCAAACTCAGGTTACTATTCCCTTCAAGTGTGATCGATAATTTGCTAGACTGACTGAACTCTGGGATGTTTATACTTAAGATTCTAATTTTTAAATAAAAGATTCAAATCAGAAACGTCCAAATAGAAGAAACTCATAGACAAGGTATGGGCTCAGATGGGTATAGAGACTGTGTACTCTCTAAGAGTCATCATCCTCTTAGCACAGCCAGTTTTATTGTTTTGAGACAGGGTTTCTCTGTGTAGACCAGGCTGTACTGGAACTCACTGTGTAGACCAGGCTGGCCTCATAACTCAGAGATCCACTCTCTGCCTCCTAGGTGCTAGGATCAAAGGCATGGACCACCAAGCCTGAGCTGAGCCATTTTTTTTTTTCATTATATCAAACTGCAGATCATTGTGTCAGAATCTTCTCACCCCCACCCCACCCCCTTTCTTTCTGTGCAGTTGGATGGGTACATGTGTGTGCATGTGTGTGAAGGCCAGAGGGGAATCACATTCCTGAGCCATTCACTTCATTTCTTGAAAAAAGCGAAATTGGGGTATATTCTTTCTTTGACAACCTCTTTTCCCATTACCAGAAAATTTTCTCTATTATAGGGCTCTGTGGACTGCCCTACTCTGGAGTTTGAATATGGAGATTCAGACGGGCATGCAGCAGAATTGTCAGGTATGAATAGATGGGTCAGTAGAGAGTGGGAGTGGAATGTGGTCAGGGGAGAGGGAACAGGCCTGTAGTATCCCTGACAGCTTGTCTAGTCTTAGCAAAGGGCTAGTGAAGGGCTATTACCATTATCTTCCTTTCCCCAACCCAACACAAGTGTCTCTTTCATATCTCCTTCTGTGAAATCTTTTTTTTGTTGTTTGTTTGTTTTTCGTTTTTTCAAGACAGGGTTTCTCTGTATAGCCCTGGCTGTCCTGGAACTCACTTTGTAGACCAGGCTGGCCTCGAACTCAGAAATCCTCCTGCCTCTGCCTCCTGAGTGCTGGGCTTAAAGGTGTGCACCACCACGCCCGGCTTCTTCTGTGAATTCTTGATCATAGTAGTCTTCATTTGTTCAGTCCATTCCTCTTTCCTGGTGATTCTTTTTCTTTTGCTGCACAGATTTGCTCTCAAATCAGCTCTCTCCACTTTCCAGTATTCACCTCTCTCTTCCTATAATCAATGTGTTCGCATGTCTGTTCTCTCTGCCACCTTTCTTTTAAAATCACATTCTATCTCTGTCTACCTAGCCTATTCTTTCTCCTAGTACTTGCCCTTATTAAAATTCCAGCCACAGCAGAAGGAGATTATAGGTAATTGGCTGGCTGAGTAAAGCTGGCCATCTCACCTACTACATCAGTCATGGTCAAGCTCTGCTGTAGGTATTTGACTTGGGGTTAAATGATTCCATTCTTTTCTCAATTCTGGGCTGCTGCTTCCTGTCTAGAATTTTAGAATAGGGCAAACGTGATCTCCTCACATTGAGGGCCTCCATATCACACGTGCTATGAATGCTAGTTATTAATAAATGAGCTTTGGGTAGAAATGGTGTGAAAGTTAAATATTCTGTCACATGGAAATGACACTTTGAGACACGCTTTTTCAGATAAAAAGACAAACATTTTTTGCAGAAGCTCTGGTGAATAAGCACAGTGAATAAATTTTGCAGTGAGTGACAGAAATAACGAACAAAGGATTAGAATCTAGAATCAGAGTCTGTAGAGAAAGAAAGAGATAAACAAAAGAGAGATGACTAATCTGATAGAGAACTAGATGAAGATGAAGAACTCACAGGAAAGAAAATCAGAAAGCCAGTAGGTATATGAGGGGGCATATATGAGGCTCTCTGTTGAATCCACAGAGCCACAAAAGTGTTTGTGCCTGTGTCTGTCTGTCTGTCTGAAAAGATGTTCAAGGTTTGTTTGTTTGTTTCGTTTTAATTTTTTTTATGTGCATTGGTGTTTTGCCTGCGCGTATGTCTGTGTAAGGGTGTTGGATCCACCTAGAGTTGAAGTTACAGACATAGTGGGCTTCCATGTGGGTGCTGTGAATTGAACCTAGGTCCTCTGAAAGAGCAGCCAGTACTCCTAACCACTAAGCCATTTTTCCAGCCCAAATTTATTAATTAGTGAAGAAAAAAAATATTTTTAAAACACAAGATATTGTTTCACAACTGTTAGACTGAAAAATGTAAAGGTTGGCATGATGGATCAGCAGGTAAGGCCATTGTCATCAAGGCTCATGGCCTGAGTTTGAATCTCAGACTCTGATGGTAGTAGGAGAAGAGAACAGACTCACACAAGTTATCTTCTGACTTCTATATGTGCAGTATGGCACTCATACCCATACAGATACACACAAAATTAATTAAGTAATTAATTAAAGGTTTAAAAAAACTTCAAAGGCCTAATGAGCATTTTTCCAATTTTTCCACACAGCTATGTGTAGCAGTATGAAGGCGCAATGTATAAAATTGGAAAGCAATTAAGTCATATCTAACAAAGTTAAAGATGTGCACATATTATGACCCAGTAATTTTATTCTTAGATGTTCAATCTAAAGGACTTTATACTTGGGCACAAGAAAGTATTTATCTCAGCCTTGTTTTTAATTATGAAAAGTTGGAAACAACCTAAAATTCCTATCTGCAGGGGAATTGATAGACTAGCGTATAAATATAGTTGGTCTGCATATAGTCATTAATATAATTGATCTATATCAATATACTTCAGTATGAATAGGTGCCCAAAACAAAATGGAGGCAAAGAAACAATGCAAAAGAAGTTATACAGTTATGGTAATGTTAAAATTAAAAAATAGAACAGTATCAGATATATTTTTAAAATTTTTAGATTTGTTTTATTTGATGTGTATGAATGTTTAGCCTGTGTGCATATATGTGTACTATGCATGTGCCCTGGACCTGAGGATATGGATAGTTGGGAGCCACAATATGAATTCTGGGAAATGAATTTGGATCCTATGCATATACCCACCCTGGTATTCTGTTTATAGACACATACAAATGTAGTAAACATCTAAAAATGGGCACATGTGGAATGCATACCAAATTCATGATGGTAATTACTTCCAGAGAAAGAAATAATACTGGAGAGTAGTCTGAAGCAAGTATGACAAATGTTATACTTGTCTAATCTGAGTAAAATATACTTTAATGTATCTTAAAATTATCTGCAAATGAAATTTCGTTATCAACACTTTAAAAATAAGGACAAAGTTCAGCAGTGTTTACCTTCCTGACTAGTATTTCCTGACTTTTCTAGTCTAAATAAATGCATACATATACATATAAATACGTACACATATAGTTACATTTACATTAATGAACTAATGATTGACATATTTAAATTTTAAAGTTGAGATTTGTTCCTGGCTACCCCCAGAATCTGAAACACAAGTGTTCCAACTCCAAAGTAATTCTCAGCCTTTATCTTAGTTGGCTAGAGTATAAGTAAATTTCAATTGCTTTATGGTATAGGTGGAATCAATTTTGAGATAATCTGTTTGATTTTAATTCATCTTCTGTAAAATGAGGGCACAGAGTGATGTTCTGGCTGCTGCAGGAGCAGGGGACATTGTCATCCTGTTTTATAGTCAGAGGTTACAGTCAGTAGTTAGTTTTTCCCGAACACAAAAGCCTTTGGCAACCCTGGGTACTTTCCACATGATTTGCCACATCATCTGCCCAGGTGGCCATATGTAGGAACCGAAATTTCTGTACCTTTCAAGGAAAGCGAACTGGCTCCCAACCAGTGTGTGTGTGTGTGTGTGTGTGTGTGTGTGTGTGTGTGTGTGTGTGTGTTTAGTCCTTATCTTGGCTTCCTAAACAGCATAGATTCTTGCTTCCAAGATCCTGAGTTGTGTTGCCCTTCTCTTCTCTAGAGTTAGGCTACTTCTGGCCTGGTTTGTTGGGACAGAATGGATTGCAGCCCTAAGAAACAGAAGTGATAACATTAAGCCCTCTCTGTACTCCAGCCCTCTGCCTGGCCCTTACCAAATGTCGAAGGCTGTCTTCCTTCTCTGCTGCCAGCCATCTGGCAGGAGGACAGGTTTGATAGTTTAATCACCCAGGGACACACACGGCTATTTTTAACTGTTCCGAAAGGGAGGAGACTGGCTCTAGATTGAATTGGACACAAGAATGTGTTAGAACCTTCATCTCCTTCAAGCGATGCTCTCTACTCTAGATTCTTCGTTGGGGGTTCTAAATGTGACCATTTCATCTTTCTGCTACAGAATTATATAGCTACACGGAGAACCTGGAATTTACCACTAACAGGAAGTGCTTTGAAGAAGATTTCAAGACTCAAGGTGATGCTACATCTTTATTCACAGGAATGTGATATTTTCCTTCATTTCCTCCAGATATTTCAGTCTGATCTAGTAAAAGACTAAATCAAAGTTTTGATTCTTCATCCCCTTCACAACCGCATACTCTTCATTTCTTGCATATGGAATACAGAATTCCTTCTACTGGGAAGATGCAACCAAGAGAAGCAGAGGGCCGGCTCAGCAAGGCTGAACACTATAGTCCCTCCTGCCCGGTGGAATCCTGGGCCTAGCCTAGTCCTTAACGTTTAGCTTCTGTCTCTAGCTCTGCCCCACCACCAGTACCAGCTTTATATTCCCTGACTGTGACCCCTTCAGATGCTTCACAACTTTCTCAGTGGCGATTTAATTTTTAATTCAGCAAATGTCTGCTGAGTATCTGTTGTGTCAGAGATGCAGGAGGCAGAGGTGGAAGTAATTTGCAGCCTCTACAAATAAGTTGTACAGTTTGGGGAGATATGCATATCACAAAAGAAGCCAAGGCCAGGGGAAAATAGGAAATGTCACAGTAAAGCAAGAGTATTAGGGGCAGAGCTTTTGGTTTGGACATTAGTGTGGAAGAGGGCCTCTTATATCAGGCATGTAAGGATGACTAGGAGTCAGATGTGAATGGAGACGGAGGGACGCCTTGAGGAAACGCAGAGAACAGAATATTTTGTGTGGATAAAAGTGGGAATGGTAAATATGTGGGTACAGAGTAGGTTCAGATGAGGATATTTTGGGTACTTTTGTTTTCTTAGCTTAGTAAGGAAAGCTTGAGTGAGGGGTGTGGCTTAGTGGTAGAGCTTGCCTAGCATGCGCAAGGCCCAGAGTTCAATCCTCAGTACTGAAATACATAAATAAGAAAAGGTTTGGAGAGAAGAATCATGGGATCAGAGGTAGATTTATTATCAGGGCCCTTTCTAGGAAGAAGTGGCAGTAGCCAGTATTAGCTGTGTGTGGCTTTACATCCTAGTGCAAGACACTAAGGAATGGCTGGAATTGGAAGAAGATGCTCAAAAGACCTATGTGATGGGACTTCTGGACCGACTGGAGGTGGTCAGTAGGGAAAAACGGCTTAAGGTGGCCCGGGCTGTTCTCTACCTAGCTCAAGGTAAGTGTCTGTCCTTGCTGATTTGATAGGGGTAGAAGCTAGAGAGGGACGTGCATAAAGCAGACCTACTGGGAAAGCAGGGTCCCTTACATCTCAGCGATGGGTCTTGCTATGTTAGCCTGCCCCTGTAAGGAAGATCAAGAGATAGTATTGGATATTGTTGTAGATCTCTTGGGATCTGCCTAAGAACTCTTGCTCCTCCTGCCTCTGCCTCCTTAGTTAGGATTACAGCCACCCTGTGCATGTCAGGATTCTCACATGGATTTTTCCCCCCCCTCTAATCTGGGCTCTATGCATATATGAAGATTAGCAAGAGAATCCATGTAGGGAGAGCCGATGCCCTGGCACCAGCACTGAAGTTTTTATGGCATTTTAAAGGTTCAAGCCAGTACAGCAGCAGGAAGGGATGCTGTGAGTCATTTGGAGATAATCAGAACTAAATGAGATTAATTGGGAAAAGCTTGCCAGCAGAAACCTGTTAGCCAGGTGTTGGAAGGGACGCTGCGATAGTCTTGCTAAGTGCTTCGAGCGTGAAGGATTGCTGGCAAACCGACAAATTGGGAACTAAAAAACTGTAAAAGAGGAAAAAAAAAACAATACATGGGAAGTAAAGACTAGCTTGCAGTAAATAAGGTGGCACTTCTGAATCACTTAGGTCTGCTGCAATAACAAACTTCCAGATGCCAATGCAAGGTCCTTTTGCCTAAAGGCTCTGTCTGCAGCCCACACTGGGCAATCAGGAAGCGGAGGGATTAATACACTCAGTGCTCATAAAAATGACTAACAAGATTGAGGAGATGACCTCGATTCTGTCACTCCTCTTGGGTGAAATGATCTGCACTGTTTCATCCTGTTTCGAGAAAGCCCCCTGGGACTGAACTCTTTCAGCTGCCCCCTTCCCTCTCTCACTTCCCCTATTTCTCTTCTGTGATCCCTGAGAGATGCATTCCCACATAGACTATTTGCATTTGAATCCTTATCTCCGGGTCTCCTTGGAGGGGGGGGGGGTTGAAGATTGGTCACTTCTGGTGCAAGAGAAACCCACTCAGTCGTTAAGAGCCCGAGCTGCTCTTCCAGAGGGTCTGACTTCAATTCCCAGCACCCATACTGCAGCTCACAACTGTCTGTAATCCAGCTCCAAGTGATTTGACACCTTCACACAGACATGCCTGCAGGCAAAACACCAATGCACATAGAGTAAAAGTCAATCATAAAACAAAAAGAGATTGGCCATTGGTGAGCACATTTGGCTTTCCCAGGAGACTACCTCTTTTCTCTACTGACTCACTCATTTAAGGAAGTCCTCATTATTCTGTAAAGTATTGGCAAAGTTTGAAGATCATGAGGTGGGGTAGAAAAGAACTAAAATACCTGCCCCTCCCAACTCCAGGTCCTATAGCAACTATCTGATCCTCTAGGCACTTTCGGGGAATGTGATTCCGAGGTTGATGTGCTACACTGGTCCAGATACAATTGCTTCCTGCTCTACCAGATGGGGACCTTCTCGGCCTTCCTGGAGCTACTCCACATGGAAATCGAGTAAGAAGCCTTGGGGAGGGCTGGCTTAGCAGCTTTCTTGAAGGATTCACATGTCTGTGGAGTTCCTCGGCAGATTTCTCTATGGGAATCTCCACTCAAAGCTCACTGACAGTGTTCTTCCTCCTCGAGGTTGAACTAAGCAGCTGCTACAGTCCCGGGCTTCACACTCCTATCCTGGTTTGGATACCTTTTCAATCTAAGCACCTTTTCAGCCGAGCCTAACTCCATCATAAACACAAGAGAAAACAGACCAATTTCTGTCATTGTGACTAATTATTTGTCATGAGTTATAACTGCAGACGTGGCCTTTTCTGCTTCTGCTACTTTCTCTTGTGCCTGCCATCCAGGACTTTTAGACACACTGAAGTCTGCTTGTTAAGTATCAGATATTGCTTAGCATCTGTTTTGTCTCCAGCACAGGGGTAAGCATTGTGGGGAACCACAAGAGGACCTGATACCACAGACCCTCTTATTTGCCTGTGTTCACCATACATGAGGATTGCAAGGGTCTACAGGTTCCTTAGATGAGTCCGTCGCTGTATAAGCAGGGATGGCAGGTGTTGGTGTTTCTGTGTAGAGTAAGTGAACGCAGAGAGGAAAAGGCCTGATGGGTTCCTGTTCTTTCATTCCTGTCCATGGCAGCAACAGCCAGGCCTCTAGCAGTGCCCTTCGGAAACCAGCTGTCTCCATTGCTGACAGCACTGAGCTCAGGTGAGTGAAATGACCCTGGGCTGTGGATAGAGGTGATGAGTGGCATGTGTTACCCTTTTTCCAAATCCCAGATGAGTGGGACATGACCTTCTAACTAATCTTCTCTGATTGGACCCCCTTGATGTCATCCTTGAAATCTGGAACTACTGGCTGGGAACTGCCTTGGGCATCTCTTAGGAACCTTTTGTAACCCCAGGGTTCTGCTGAGTGTCATGTACCTAATGGTGGAAAATATCCGCCTGGAGCGAGAAATAGACCCCCGTGGGTGGAGGACAGCCCGAGAGACCTTCCGAACTGAACTGAGTAAGAAGTAGCATGTGAGGAGGGGCTGGGGAGAGGAGGAGGGGCTGGGGAGAGGAGGAGGGGCTGGGGAGAGAGCTCTGCAGGTGGACGGGGAGCAGAGTGTCTGCCACGGAGGAAAGCTCTCCATTTTTGTTCTTTCATTGTTTTTGTTTGTTTGTTTGTTTTCTTTTTAAAGTAGCATCTTTTCCTTTTTAAGGCAGAGATGCTGCATGGGGTGTAAGGGCTGAGTTTGATTGCACCCCTGTGTGTATTAGTTTTCTTGGTTAGTATTGAGAATAGCCATTCTTCTATTTCATCATAAATCTCATATGGGGGGAAAATGAGTTGAATAGTCTTAAAAACTGAACTTTGTCCTAATGTAAATTGAAGTGGTCATCTGACAAGTATAAGATGTGAAAGCATTTTTAAAATATAGATATTTATTGATTTCAATAAGTAAAGAATGAAGTATGGCCCATGAAATACCTGATTCCTTTAGCCAGAAAAGTCACTTCTTTACTGCTACTTCCTGCTTGCTATGATCCTCAAAGCAGTTCCTTAATTTCTAGGGATGGAGCACATTCTGTCCTCCATCCTGTCCTTTAAGGAAATTCCTTCTGGGGTCTCACTATGCCCTCTTTATGAGAGAAAGTACTCTGGAATTTTTCAGGGGAGGTTGAGTGCCTTCCTCAGTGTGCCCAGACTCAGGGATCTTAGGGCAGGATGTCAGCTACTTCCTCTCACTTCCTCTTGATTCTCCTTATTCCTCAGGTTTCTCCACACATAATGAAGAGCCTTTTGCACTCCTGCTGTTTTCCATGGTTACCAAATTCTGCAGTGGCCTGGCCCCCCACTTTCCAATAAAGAAGGTTCTGCTTCTGCTCTGGAAGGTGGTCATGGTGAGCGGCTGATGATCTCCATTCCTACCTACCTCACCCAGTCAGATTTCTCTACTCTGTGTCTATGAGCTGGAGCTAGGCAGCTGTTAGTCCCTGAGAACCAAGAGAAGCAGAGGACCTTCCTGGAGTCATCAAATAGTCTGCATCATCTGCATCATCAGGCTTCTCTTTCCATTGGACAAATCTGTTGGATGCCACTCTCTGAGTTGAAGATGTCAGTGGCACCTTTCCCTAACAGAATTGATGTTTCATAGAAAGCACACTAGCTGGCCATTGGGAATCTGGCTGTGTTCATTACAATGAGCATTTGGCAATTCTGTACCTGTTTCTGTAACTATGAAATGTTAAGACTAATGCATGTCTTTTCTTACAGTAGAGGATAGGCGTTCTTTCAAGTATATAGTTAATAATTTGTTATTTATTCTTCACCCTGACCCTTCATCCTATAGTCTTCCTCTGGCTCGCATCCTATGGGGCTAGAGGAACGACATACCCTGTTAATGGGCCTCACAGGGAAACCCACCTCTTGACTGCAGAGGAAACTATGACTCTAGGGCATTCCAGCATCTGAATGTGCTCCTTAAAATGAGAGATTGTGCCAAGGATGGTGGCATATGGTTGTAAAACTCAGTAGACTAAGGATGAAGTTTGCAGGTTTAAAGCCAGCGTGGGCTTCATGGCAGGACCCTGCTCAAGAAACAAAACAATGGGAGGCTGTCTTCCGTTCTTTAAACTTTTTCCAGTGGGGTCCCTGCCCACTTCTAATGTCTGTTGCCGTTTCCAGCCCTGGGTCAGTAAGTAATGCTGTGCTTTATTCTGACCCTAGACACCCTCAGGCTGGAGTAGTCATCATATTTGTTCCTTCATGTTCCTGTTCAAGAGGCAGTGTGAGGAAATTGAAGTTGAGGTGCTTCCCTTCCAGCCATGTTCCTCTGACTGTGTCCTCTTATGACTGCCCTCCTTCCCTCTCTGCTCTTTCTCCTGTTTCAGAACAATTGCTTTTAACTTTTAATATAATTACAGCATTTTCCCCTTTCCCTTCACATGGACCCATCCCTTGTTCCTTACTCTCTCTCTGAAACTTATGGCCTCTTGTTTTTAGTTACTGGGGTGTATGTGTGTGTGTGTGTGTGTGTGTGTGTGTATGTGTGTTTCTATTTCTAAATTCATAAATATAGCATGCTCAGAGCTGACACTTGGTATTAGATAACTTCCCCTTTCCTTTTTACTCTTTAGTTTACCCTTGGTGGATTTGAGCACCTTCAGGCTCTTAAAATACAGAAGCGTGCAGAGTTGGGCCTGCCTCCACTAGCTGAAGACAGTATCCAGGTTGTAAAGAGCATGCGTGCTGCCTCCCCGCCTTCTTACACTCTTGATCTGGGGGAGTCTCAGCTGGCCCCTCCACCCTCCAAGCTGCGGGGTCGCCGTGGTTCTCGAAGGGTATGGACCAAACATACAGTAGTAGTGGGGTATTGACTGGTCAAAAAAAAAAAAATCAAGATTCTAAGATATTATGGATATGGTAGGAAAAGGCAGTAGATGGCCATTCCAGGTTGGCCCTGTAACCAGCATGAATCCTTAGTGTCTATACCTTGGCCTCTCCTTTGGCCATGCATGTGTTAGGTCTGGACCTCAGTGAGCAGAGTTGCTTAGCATCCTAAATCTGAGTTAGTTTAGAATTCTGAGAGTAGGGACCCTGAAAAGAACATGTAGCAAATCTACGTGTCTATCATGAATCACCATTTTCTTGGCAGAAAGAAGTTTTATTTTGAGCCACCATCCTCTGTCTGGCCTTGGACCACAAGCTTACATTTGAGAGATGGCTGGTTAGAGTTCTAGGCAATGTATAGTCTTAAGAAGTTCTAAATAAGTTACACTGAGCCGTGGCCACATTTTCATGAACTCACCTGGCTAAGTTACCAAAGTTTGCCAATTAAAGATAACAGGGTTCAATCCAGTCTAAATTGTTGCCAGTATGACTTTTTTTTTTTTTTTAGAAACCTTTCTTTTTTGTTTCATAAAGTAATGCTTACTCATTGTAGAAATTTTGGAACAAATATAAAAATGTGATAAAGAGAGAAAAATCACCCACAAGCTTAACAACCAGAGGCAGTGACTGTTAACTTTTTGGCCTATTTCTGTCCAGCCTTTTTTTCTTTATGCAATAAGATTTAGCATTCTAAGCTTACTTTCTTCTGCCTGGCAGCAAGCTTCTGTCATCTTCTTCCTCAGTCAGCCAGCTGGTGTGTGCTGACAGAAAGCACAGTCACTGAATGTTCACCTAAGCAGAGCATAATTAGGAAGGAAAGTGCTGGGGAGGGGGCGCAGTGAGCATCGGTGCTTTTGAAAGCTAGCTGGGTATCACACAAGTACTGTCTATGCTCTGTTTCTTGGCCTTGGTCATTGTTCCCAGGAGCTACTTGTTCTATTATTGAGTCCTGTGAGTTACAAGAAGGAGATAGGGAATGCAATGTCCTCACACTAGATAGCTTTCGACCTCATGTTTCCTGAAGTCTAGATAGAGTTCAGATGAGGTATGCTCTATATTTTCCCCCAACCCCCAGCAACTCCTCACCAAGCAAGACAGCCTGGACATCTACAATGAAAGGGATCTCTTCAAGACTGAGGAACCAGCCACAGAGGAGGAGGAAGAACCTGCGGGTGATGGAGAACGAGCCTTGGATGGAGAGTTAGACCTGCTAGAACAGGATCCTCTGGTACCACCTCCACCCTCACAGACACCTCTCTCAACTGACCGGGTAGCCTTTCCCAAGGGCCTGCCCTGGGCCCCGAAGGTTAGGTAGGTTTAATGGCACCACTAATCCTGAACTTTGAGATTTCAATCACTGAAGAGCTAGGGTGGAAGCACACACACTCAGTGTTCATTAACCTGGTGTGATAATCAACCCCTGGTCTAAAGTTCCTTCTGTCCAACTCTGTCTTCTTCCAAATGAATGAACAAGAGATCTGAAAAGTGCTTGCTTGCTTTTTTCGAGACAGGCTGTCCTGGAACTCACTCTGTAGACCAGGCTGGCCTCGAACTCAGAAGTCTGCCTGCCTCTGCCTCCCAAGTGCTGGGATTAAAGGCATGCACCACCACGGCCCGGCAAAAGTTCTCTTTCTTAAGGTTTGTTTTGTTTTGTTTTCTTCTCTATGATACTGGTCTCTTCACTGTCATCTCAGACAGAAGGATATTGAACACTTCTTGGAGATGAGCAGAAACAAGTTCATTGGATTCACTCTGGGGCAGTAAGTGACTAGCTATTTTAAAAATGATATA
Organism: Mus minutoides; assembly: GCA_902729485.2. Taxonomy (NCBI): domain Eukaryota; kingdom Metazoa; phylum Chordata; class Mammalia; order Rodentia; family Muridae; genus Mus; species Mus minutoides. The sequence continues at coordinate 1,585,141 of LR749520.1, forward strand.
AAGTATATTAGAGAAAGCCTTGAATCTTCCTCACTAGGATTTGTAAAGCTAAAAAGGATTTCACTGTCAAGGGTGTCACTAGGCTACATATTCCATTAAGTGTGAATCTGTCACCTGCAGATCAAGTGAATAGCTAAGAGGCCATATGATATAAATATCCTAATTTTCAGAAATGCTTCTGCATGCGATTGTTTTTGTGACCTTAAGCAAGCTGATGGACCTTGAACCTTATATAAGAACGTATAAGATAACAGGAATAGATGCTGAAGTATGTGATTCCAGAGTATTTGGGTAGTTTTCTCTTTGAGCTTATTATGGTTTGGTGTTTTTTACCTTTTACAGGGACACAGATACCTTGGTTGGATTACCTCGGCCCATCCACGAGAGTGTGAAGACTCTAAAGCAGGTGACAAGGGTGGGCTTTCATTCTTCAGGGATAAGGAGCCATCAAAGCAAGTCAGATTACCACAGCCTTGGGTACTTAGAGTTCTTCTTTCAGAATATTCCGGACCTTCTGCATCTCCCTTGCAGGCCGTTTGGCCACACAGGAGAAGGCAGGTTTCTCTGTTTACCCAGTTTCCTGCATTCAGATAGATGAAAACAAAATGTCTTCCTCTTGTTTCTTTTCCCTCTATCACTCTCTCTTCCCACTTGTTGCTTCCTTTTCTTTCTCTCTCCCCATAGGTCCACTGGCTCCTGAAGGCCATACATTAGGTAGCAATCTTTGTTATGTCAGTATATGTATACACACAAAGAATGTGGAGTCATAACTCCATACATACACACATGTACCTCAAACACGTATGAGCACTATTCCAAGGGCTAAGGTCTATTCTCGGCTTCCCCTTGCACTTTGAAGGTAAATGACAAGGTACTTGCTCATATCCAACAAATATGGAAATATAATACACAGAAATATTATTCATGAAGTATTGCTCAGAGCTAATAATTCAGAAGTGTGTTAGATTCTTGCTTCCAAAGGTTTTATAGTTTGTTGTTGTTGTTGTTGTTTTTTTGGATGATAAATTCATGGAATATTTCCTCTGTACAAGGAAGGAGAGTTAAGGAGGAGCGGGGGGGGGGGGGGGGGGGGAGGAGGAGACTCACGAGAATTTAGTTCTCAACCCTCGTTGATGTTTTCTTATCTCTGCCAGCACAAGTATATCTCCATTGCAGATATACAGATAAAGAATGAAGAGGAGCTGGAGAAATGTCCCTTGTCTTTGGTGAGTCAAGGGCTCTGGCACACAGAAGATGGGCACAAAGAACTGTTTGTGTTCTGTTGCAGGGCATACATTGTGCATGCACTGATTCAACTTGTTAAAGACAAAGGAACCATGCTGTATGAAAATAGGGGACAGCAATTAAATAACTAAACAAGACCATTGGGGCTGGAGAGATGGCTCAGTGGTTAAGAACATTGACTGCTCTTCTGACAGTCCTGAGTTCAAATCCCAGCAACCACATGGTGGCTCACAACCATCTGTAATGAGATCCGACACCCTCTTCTGGTGTGTCTGAAAACAGCTACAGTGTACTTAGATATAAATAAATAAATAAATAAATAAATAAATAAATAAGTCAGTCTTCTGAGCTGGGCAGTGGTAATCCCAGCACTCGGGAGGCAGAGGCAGGTGGATTTCAGAGTTTGAGGCCAGCCTGGTCTACAAAGTGAGTTCCAGGACAGCCAGGGCTATACAGAAAAACCCTGTCTTATATACCAGAAAAAAACGGGGGAAAAAAAAATCTTCTGGCTGGATCAAGCAGAGGCAGAGCCAGAGCCAGTGGATAAAGATAAATAAATAAATAAATAAATAAATAAATAAATAAATAAAAGCAAGGCCATCACAGAATGGCAGGTCCCATGAAGATAATCTAAATAGGAAAACATAGATAATAATCTACCCATCAGTAGATTATTTCCGGCTAGGCAGATAGATGAGATGTATAACAAGGTGACATTTACCAAGATCTGAAGTACAGAGAGGAGCCAGCCATAGGAAGGACCACCCAAGGAGAAAACATTCCAAGGAAAGTCAGGGTAGAAAGGGCACAGAGCTCAAGAGGCAGCAAAAGAAGGAACACAGAAACATTGTAACAGCCCGTCAGTAAGGTGGGCAAATGGAGATGATGGTGCTGGACAAGTGGCCTGGGGCACTTTACATAGGACCTGTTAGCAGAGGCAGAGAGCTGAAAGTTGATTCACAACACAAAGGGAAACCTTTGGAGATTTTAAATAGAGACAAGACATTAATCTTTGGTTTAAAAACAAAAAACAAAAAAACAAAACAAAACAAAAACACTATCTACTATCCAAAGATAGTTTGGGCCAAACAAAGAGGGGAGGCATTGACCCATCTCAAAACAGTAAAAGTGAAAGTTGATAGTGACCTAGAATAGGGTTGTAAAGTAGATGAATGTGAGTTATATTTTGAAAGTATATAGCTAGATGTATATCAAGAGGCAAAGAGAAGACTCAAGAATAAATGTCACCTGGAAACTAGAAGGAGTGCCCAAAATCATGCTGGGTCATTCTAAGGTTTAGATGTCCATTAAATACTCAAGCAAGATTACTGGCACTTAGGTATGTATGTCTAGAGTTCCAAGAGAGGATTGGCTTCAAGAATTTTGAGAGTCGGGGCTGGCGAGATGGCTCAGAGGGTAAGAACACTGACTGCTCTTCCAAAGGTCCTGAGTTCGAATCCCAGCAACCACATGGTGGCTCACAACCACCCGTAATGAGATCTGATGCCCTCTTGTGGTGTGTCTAAAGTCAGCTACAGTGTACTTAGGTATAATAATGAATAAATCTTTAAAAATAAATAAATACACAGAAAATCACAAGTCAACAACCATACTCTCAATTTTAAAAAAAAAAAAAGAATTTTGAGAGTCATTGATTTGTTACAATGTTAAAACTATAGACATAGCCTGGCCGTGGTGGCACATGCCTTTAATCCCAGCACTTGGGAGGCAGGGGCAGGCGGATTTCTGAGTTTGAGGCCAACCTGGTCTACAAAGTGAGTTCCAGGACAGCCAGGGCTATACAGAGAAACCCTGTCTCAAAAAAAAAAAAAAAAAAAAAAAAAGACATAGCTAAGGAAACCCAAGGAAGTGGGCAGAGACAAAAGAGGATGGAACCCAGGAAAGTCCCTGGGACATACCAATATATTGAAGGTGGGATGAGTTAGGAAAGAAACCACAAAAAGTGAGAAAACCACTCAATGAAGTAGAAGGGAATCTAGAAGTCTGATACCATAAAAACAAAGTCTTTAAGGAAAGGAGTGATGGCTGTGCCAGCTGCTGATAGACGGCGCATGACAGCAGAAGTGCCCATTGCATTAGGCAGCATTAAGATAATCGGTGACTTTGTTAAGGATGATCACAGAGAAATGGCTACAAAAACCTGTTGCAAAAAAGTAGACAGCCAATAAATATTATAAAGAAAGGGAGAGAAAGGAGATGGTAGTTATGGGAGGATGTGGGATAAGGGAAAGTATTATCTAAAACATAACAATTGTGGTGTTTGTTTAATCCTAGTACTTGAGAGGCAGAAGCAGAAGGGTCCAGAGTTTAAGGTCATCCTCAGCTACTTATCTAGTTGAGGCCAGCCTGGGCCACATGAGACCCTTTTGAAAAAAAAGAAAAGAAAAGAAAGGAAAGAAGGGAGGAAGGAAAGGAAAGGAAGGAGTAAAGACAGACAGACTAAAGTAATGGTCCAGCAACTAAAGGCCTGATCAACCTTATCAAGAGAAAACGGAAAGAATATGTAGATTGGAGGGATGGTACAGTGATTAAGAGTACTTCCTATTAGTCCAGTGTTCCTGAGATCAATTTCTAGCACCCACATTGTAGGAAACCTCCAAAGTTAGCTCAGGATACCCCAAGACCAAGTATTCAGCACAAAGGAAATGCATTTGCCCCAGAGGAACAAAGGGTAGGGAACAAGAGACCAAGACAAGAACTAGAGAACAAACGGGGCAAAGGGAAGGGAACAAGGAAGAAGGGGGAAGGATATCTGTCAAAGGACTGCCTCTGGATAGAGAGGAAACAGATGTAGCCCATAGGCAAATGCAGTTTATAAAGGAACAAAGGGGAAACCATGTGTTTGGATGAGGTGTTTAATTTTAATTGGGCATGTTAATTATGTGAGCTAAAGGAGACTTTCGATTGCTGTGATAGCTGAACCTTGGTAGTCAGCCTCAGGGGGAGGAATTGGACAAATACAAGACTAGACCTTGGCAGCTACCTTTGGGAATGCAATCTAATGGTTTTTAGCAAGGCAGAAGGAATCAGGGAGAAGGGCAAAGCCTGTCAGAGCTATGCTTGCCACACTCAAGCTGGCCAGAGTCCTCACACATGCCAGCTTACAACCGTATGTAACTCTAGAGGATCCAATAGGTTGTGAGCCTTCATGTGGTTGTTGAGAATTGAATTTAGGACTTCTGCTCCACCCTCGCTTGCTCAGTCCCTGCTCACTCTGGCCTAAAGATTCATTTATTATTATACATAAGTATACTGTAGCTGTCTTCAGATGCACCATAGGAGGGTGTCAGATCTCATTACGTGTTGTTGTGAGCCACCATGTGGTTGCTGGGGTTTGAACTCAGGACCTTCGGAAGACCAGTCAGTGCTCTTAACCGCTGAGCCATCTCGCCAGCCCTGCACTCATATTCATATGCCCATATGCACATACCTGTGCATAATTAAAATAATAAAAATACATCTTAAAAAGAAAGATTGTAGACCCCAAGCCCAAGTAGAAACTTGGTTTATCTTCTAAGCACAAGAAGTTATCTTGCATGTCAAAAGGCAAGCAAAGACTGGCAGATCTGTTATTCCAAAGATGTACATGTTCTGATTACTGTCTTCGTGTGAGGCAGAGTCAACCTGAGGGGGCTCTGGGGTAAAGAGAGAGAAAGTAGTAAGGCTTTTGGGGAGTAGAAAGGCACCCATGATAAGGTTACCAGGTTCTTTTGAATGCCTGGTCAGGCTTGTATCCATTGGCCCAGTTATACCTCCTTGCCTCCAAGTCTTGTAGCAGTGACTCTCACCCTGAGGGGGAAAAAGATTGCACTGGCCAAAGATTGCAGTGAGGCCTGGGCTGCCTTTTGAGCATCTGAGACCCTACATCTCCCATTCTGATAAAGGGATTCATTAGGCGGAGCTGGGCGTGGTAGCGCACGCCTTTAATCCCAGCACTTGGGAGGCAGAGGCAGGCAGATTTTTGAGTTTGAGGCCAGCCTGGTCTACAGAGTGAGTTCCAGGACAGCCAGGGCTACACAGAGAAACCCTGTCTCATAAAACCAAAAAATATAAAAAATAAAAAATAAAAATAAAAAAGAAGAGAGGAATAGATGGGGCACTTAGGAAGAAGGAAGTGATGATGACAAGGACACTGGAGAGAGGGTGAAAATTAGTTTCTGACCCTTTAAAAGCTTCCTTGCTAATACTCATCTTTTTTCTCTGATAATGAGTTACTTAGCTCCATCAGTAACCCTCCCTACCGAACCACCTACCTTTTTCTTGGTTGATCTCTGATTAACACCATGGGAAGTACCTCAGTGTAGCATATCTCAATATGCTGGGTGTATTTATAGCTTATGTTAAACCCATGTATATTGTGTGTGTGTGTGTGTGTGTGTGTGTGTGTGTGTGTGTGTACACCAAAGCAGTGGTTTAAGCCATTTCCTGGATTGGAGTTCTGACTCCTGATTGAGCATGTGACATGGAAAGAGTGATTAATATTAATTTCAGATACTGGGAAAACCAGTCTCATCAATTATTGAGACTGGAAAAAAGACAGCAGAGATCAGCTAAACCAGCTCAAAGAAAAAAACGAAAGCCTAAAGAGGAATGGTCACTCATCCAAAACCATATAGTGAATCATTATCACACTTAAGATAACACACCAGGGCTGACTCCTAGAGCAGAACTCTCATGCCACCCCTCAGCAACCAAGATATAACCTTTAGTAACCTGGACAGTAGCCTGGGTCAACTGTGTTTTCTTCCCTAGGGAGAAGAGGTGGTACCAGAAACACCGAGTGAAATCCTCTACCAGGGCATGCTGTACAGCCTCCCCCAGTACATGGTAAGGAGCTGGCTAGGCCAGAGCTGCCCTTTTCTAACAAGAGGAACTTGGAATTCTGAACTTTCCTTGTGGCTCCTCTGCAGGTGCCATTTTCCCTAGTCTTTCTACCGGAGCCTGGGGTGTAAAATAAAGTAAGATCTACTTACAGATGATGCATCAAAGCCATTTCTACTAGCTAATTACCACTCTCATGAGTTCTGCCGTTGTCTGCAGTGTCTTTGGTAGCCTCTGGATAGGAATGGTGAAGATGTTGATAGGGTCAGAGGAAGAACAAGAAGGGAGAATGTTGGTATATCTCCCACTTATTTCTCTGCCTCTCCCAGCTAGTTCTTTCTGTGTTCACTTTGGGAGCAACCCTGAAACAAAGCAGCTTAGAAGTTTGCTTTGGCCTTCTCCCTTGGCCTCACAGACAGGCCTCAAGATAAATACCTGTTTGCGTTACTATATGCTGGCAAAGCTTAGTCACTAAAGGAAGATCTTAGACAAAGGCTTTGAAATACTTTTCATGGGCTGGAGAGATGGCTCAGCGGTTAGGAACACTGACTGTCCTTCCAGAGGTTCTGAGTTCAATTGCCAGCAACTATGTGGTAGCTAACCTTGTAAAGTGATCAGATGCCTCCTTCTGGTGTGTCCGCTACAATGTACTAATATACATTAAAAAATATTAAAAAATTCAAAATTAAAAAAAATAAAGAAATACTTTTCATTTGGGCTAGAGAAATTTGGAAGAAACACTATTTCTCTGAGTGGGATTGACAAGGGTGGCTTTCCTCTTTTTCTCTCTCCCAGATTGCATTGCTTAAGATTCTGCTGGCTGCGGCTCCCACCTCCAAGGCTAAGACAGACTCTATCAATATCCTGGCAGATGTCCTGCCTGAAGAGATGCCGTGAGTGCTTCCACTGGGGCGTCTGCAAGACACTAGTGTCTCGTCTTTAGGCCCTCTGTCCCACTGTACTGTGGTAGCAGGAGTTGTCTGAAGAGAAGTCTCTCCTTTTCTGCATGGCCTTCTACCTACTGAGCTCTATGGAACTCAGAACTAGGGTCCAACAGAAAACCCCAGTGCTGATATATGAGTAGCTGCCAGATATATGAGTAGATAGCACCAGTGGGTAAGTTTGCCAGAGACAGGACACATTAACAAAAAGATCATGAAAGCTTTTTCCTGGATAGATTCCTAAATGGGTAACTTCAGAGATTTCCCTAGCAGAGAAGTTCAGGTTTCCTAAATTCTGACTATATATATTCTGACAATAGATATGGATGTGTGTGTGTGTGAGTGTGTGTGTGTGTAGCCCAACTGCTATATAACCCAACTACTTGGGTCTTTCATCCCTAGACCTTCGTCCATCCCTACCTTTCTACTAATGCTTCCTCTTTCCCTTGTAGCGTAACTGTTCTCCAGAGCATGAAGCTAGGCATTGACGTGAACAGACACAAGGAGATCATTGTAAAGAGTATCTCTTCCCTGCTCCTTCTACTTCTCAAACACTTCAAACTCAACCATATCTACCAGGTGAGCAGTTAGGAACGCTACATTATAAGCTCCAAGTATTCCTTATGCCATGGGGGCCACACAGGAAGCCTGCTGTGTATTTTACTTGGCCTTTGACCTGAATTAGAGAGTCCAGCTACTGTGGCATGAGTGTATGGTAGGATATGGAGTGGGATCTAGGGAGCCATCCAAGAAAGATGCAAAAGTCTATGTTCTTTGTAAGTTAGCTCCAGGTCTGGCTAGGGATTCTTAAGAATACTCCTAGCTAGTTAGAATCAATTCAACCATTCAAGAAAGGTCACTGGGCATATTGCCAATACTTGTCTGTATGTCAAGCACTATTCTGAATCAGATATAATTCTAAATGAGACACAGATAAGACTCTTACAAGCCACACAGTCTTGTAACAGATCCATAAATGCCCAATTGTAGAGTGGTGTGATACAGATAGACACTGTTGAAATACCTAATCCAACTTGAGGTAGAGAAGAGGTGACTTTTAACCTAAGTCTCAAAGAAACAGATGTTTGCCAGGAAATGGGACTTATCAGGGAAGAGAAAACCCAACTCAAGCAGAAAACCCAATATGTGAAAGCTCGGAGGAGAAAGAACAGAGAACTTTTGGAAACTAATTAAATGTTGCTAGAGTTCTGCTCAGAGTGGGTGATAAAGATGATCGGCTGATATATGAAGCCACAGGGGTCAGCAGGGATCGTATATCTGATAATACACAGTTATGAAATACCTATAATGTGCTTTTGTGAGCTTCTCACTCCTAGGAGTCCTTATTTTATCCCTGTGTTTTTGTTGTTGTTGTTTGTTTTGTTTTTTGTTTTTGTTCAGGGGGGAGAGGGAACTGGTGACATTTTTGGATAATTTTTTCTTTAGTTATTATTGTTGGTTTAGTTTGGTTTTGAGACAGAGTCTCGCTGTGTAGCTATCCTGGAACTCGTTATGTAGACTAGGACGGCCTGAAACTCACAGAGAACCTCCTACCTCTGCCTCCTGAGCACTCTGGTTTATCTCTGGTTTATAAGTGGGGAGATTAGGGTTAAAGTCAAGACTCTGCTTTGCTTTCCCACAAAGGCATTGTTTGCCTTGGGCCCGTAGGCATTACCAAGGTACAGGACAAGATGCAGACAAGCGAATGGAAGCTTCTCCTTTAGAGAGAGCATGGGAATATGGGACCCTTCTCGTTTCTGCCCTAAGGCCTTACCCCATTTTCCAACTAAGTACTCAAAATAAAGTCTGATAAAAGAAAGAGTCCTGCTCAGAGACGGCCGGCACAGGCTGTGACTGTGCTTGCTGATCAGCATCAAGATTAGAAGGAGCAGGCTGGTTAGGAGACATTGCTCTCCTTTCCACTGGGATGTGTTTCCCAGAGTTTGTCTTGGTGGGCAGTAGACAGATCTGTAGCCAGACTGACAGATATCCTGAATGGCCTGACCACAGTGTGTGTCAGTGTGGGTAAGTTTAGACAAAGCCTGAACAGAGCTCAGATTTTTAAAACTTCCCTCTTTCAGTAGTAGGTATGTACTAGCTCCTTTATCTAGAACTTAGAAAATACTTTTGGGTGGCTTCCAGGGAGAAAGTGCCAAGCAAGAGAGAGAAGTAGTTATGACATAAGCTGACTCCCACCTCTAACCACATATTCAGGAACAGAAAGCAGCTTACCCTTCTGCCATGGTTACTTCTGGCAGATGACACAGAGATACAGTTTTAAAACACCATAGTTCTCTGCCTTTTTTCTACCTTGTTTCTGTACCGTCCCAGCATGCTTAGGCTCAGATTTGGAGAGATTTGGAGGCATCCTCTGTTTCTGGTGTTCCTCCATGCATCACAAGCAAAATCCAGGGTGACTAACTCTATACCTTTGTTTTTATTGCTACTTACCCCAGTAGGTCTTCCTGGACATGAACCCCATATGGATTTAAGAGAGCCAAATAGAAGCCCAAGTACTGGCATTTATCTCATCAAAGACATCCTGGATTGGCTGAAGAGGCTCTTGTTCATTCATTCACTGATACATTGCTATGCTAAGTATTAGAAATAAGGCCACATACTGGACAGAGTACTGAAGCCACATTCCAGTGCTCACTATGGGCTGTCTCCAGCTTGACTGATGCCAGCCGTTGCCAAGAGTTAGCTGCACCTGTCCCTGCTATATCAGTCACAGCTGAAACATTATGACCCAGACCTTGGGTATAGAAAGCAGCTCCCTCGGGGAGACTTTCTTTCCCATTGGGCTTAGGAACAGAAGTCACAGCAATTCTTGCTTTTTTTTTTTTTTTTTTTTTAGAATATGTTTGTTGTCTTTTCTTTCTTTCTTGTATGTTTACTGTGTTTTTGATCAAAAGCTTGTAGCACCCACTGCAGATTATAAGATAGTCTGTAAGTAAGATAGGCTGGCTGAATGTGAATATCCCCATTTCAGAGATAGACAGACTGATAAAACGATAGACAATAGATATTCTTTTTTTTTTTAAAGATTTATTTTATTTATTATATGTAAGTACACTGTAGCTGTCTTCAGACACTCCAGAAGAGGGAGCCAGATCTTGTTACGGATGGTTGTGAGCCACCATGTGGTTGCTGGGATTTGAACTTATCACCTTCGGAAAAGCAGTCGGGTGCTCTTACCCTCTGAGCCATCTCACCAGCCCCCGACAATAGATATTCTTACAAGTGGATGTTATATTTGTACTTTCCTGTCTTTTTTTTTTAAACACATGCTTCATATCTTCCCCCAAATAAGCAAACTTTTCTGCTTTGATCTTTTAATTCAGTTTGAATATGTATCACAACATTTAGTGTTTGCCAACTGCATCCCCTTGATCCTGAAGTTCTTCAATCAAAACATCCTGTCCTATATCACTGCCAAAAACAGGTATGGACTCTGGACAGATTTCAAGGGAGTACTTTGGATAACTGAGAAAATTACTTCATCTCTGCATTTTTGATTTCTTCTTATATCATTAGTCCCTTCTTTCTTTTTCTTTTAAAGATTTGTTTGTTTATGTGAGTACACTGTAGCTGTCTTCAGACACACCAGAAGAGGGCATCAGATCCCGTTACAGATGGTTGTGAGCCACCATGTGGTTACTAGGAATTGAGCTCAAGACCTCTGGAAGAGCAGTCAGTGCTCTGACCATTAAGCCATCTCTCCAGCCCTAGTCCTTCCTTTCTTAGAGCTTTTAAATCTGTTACTTTTTAAATTTTTACTTTCATGCCTGCGTATTGACACACGCATGCAAAGCATGGGTGTGGAGGTCAGAGGACAACTTGCTGAAACAGGTTCTCTTCTTCACATATGTGTCCTGGGGATGAAACTCAGGCTCTCTGTGTTAGCATTAGGAGCTGAGCTATCTTGCTGGCCCAAAATATGATTTTTTTTGAAGGCTAGATGTTTTTTATTTATTGGGGGCAGCCAGTTAAGTACAAAAGTTGCAATTGAATGCAGCAAAATTAAAATTTTGCAGACTGTGGCTGCTTGTAAATGCAACTTCCATAATTTTATAGATTAGTTGATTTTTTTGCTTGTTTGTTTGTTTTGAGACAGGGTTTCTCTGTATAGCTCTGGCTGTCCTGGAACTCACTTTGTAGACCAGGCTGGCCTTGAACTCAGAAATCCCCCTGCCTCTGCCTCCCGAGTGCTGGGATTAAAGGCATGCGCCACCACGCCCGGCCTAGTTGATGTTTCTATTATTCATTTTAGAGACAAAACATGCTTTTGCTAGTATTTTTAAATATTAAAAGCTTTGCAGAGTGCAGACTTCACTTTCCCTTTGCTCAGAAGCAAGCTTTTTTTTTTTTTTTTTTTGGTTTTTTTCGAGACAGGGTTTCTCTGTGTAGCTTTGTCTGTCCTGGACCTCACTCTGTAGACCAGGCTGGCCTCTAACTCAGAAATCCGCCTGCCTCTGCCTCCGGAGTGCTGGGATTAAAGGTGTACGCCACCACGCCCGGCAAGCTTATTTTTTTTTTATTAGATATTTTCTTTATTTATTTCAAATGTTATCCCCTTTCCTAGTTTTCCCTCTGAAAATCCCCTATCCCCTCCCCCTGCTCCACCCCCCTCTCCTCAACCTACCCACTCCCACTTCCTGGTCCAGGCATCCCCCTATCCTGGAGCATAGAACCTTCACAGGACCAAGGGCCTCTCCCATTGATAACCGACTAGGCCATCCTCTGCTATGTATGCAGCTAGAGCCACGAGTCCCACCATGTGTTTTCTTTGACTGGTGGTCCCTGGGAGCTCTGGGGTTACTGGTTAGTTCATATTGTTGTTCCTCCTATGGGGCTGCAAACCCCTTCCTTGGGTCCTTTCTCTAACTCCTTCATTGAGGACCCTGTGCTCAGGCCAGTGGATGACTGTGAGCATCCACTTCTATATTTGTCAGGCACTCAAAATATGATATTTTTACATCAGTAATTTCACTTGACATTGGCAGCACTAAGAGATAGTACCAATTTTGTTCTCATCTTGCCAGTTAGGAGATAAAGTCAGATAAATTCACAGAAAAGTGAATTGGTTTGCTCAAGATTATGAACAAAGATGGATCCACCAATAAAGGGCCACACAAACATGAGGACGTGAGTTCTGAGCCCTGTAACTCATATAAAAAGTTGGGTGTGGCAGTATACATCTATAATCCCAGCACTAGGGAGGTGGAGACAGACAGACTCTCAGCACTCACTGGCCATCTAACATAGCCAAATTATTGAGCTCCATGTTTAGTGAGAGTCCCTGTATCAGAAAAGTAGGCTTTCATTGCTGTGAAGAAACATGACCAAGGAAACTCTTCTAAAGAAAAGCATTTAATTAGAGCTGGCCTCCAGTTTCAGAAGTTTCGTTCCTTATCATGGTGGGCAGCATGCCGACCTACAGGCAGACAGACCTATTCAAACCACCACAGTGTTGAAATTTCATTGAGCATTAGAAATAGAAAGGACATTAGACATTACTAGCCCAAATTCTGCACTGTACTCGTAAAGGAGAAAGGAAACAAAATCAGCCACTTATTGAGTGACTGTGTTCCTATTGCTGTGTGTGCCTTACTTCCTTTCCTGACCCAAGCCGGATTCCCTTGGCTCACTAAAGAGCTTGTAGCTTTCTTGCAATTCCCACTGTTTGGTGACAAGCATTATTACATATCATTCTTGAGCTACTGTTTGATCAGCAATGCTATAAGAAGCAGCCCTGTACTTAGAGCTTCCTCGAGGGTGGCATTGGAAGTTACCCCCAGAGTTCCTGGCTTTCAGAAGGATCAGGAGAAAAGCCAAGAGATCCTCTTTTCATCTTCATAACCGCAGATTATTTAATGGAGTGTGTTTGGGCAGCATCTCTGGGAATACTTTTATATTCACATACACACTTAAATGCAGAGGCAAATGAACCTAAGTTTACATATTCCCTAAAGAACCCAAGAGAGCTAAGAAGGAACGGGTCTGTCTTTCTGCTTTAACTTTTTTTGCATGTACCAGATAGGAACAGCCTAAAAGAACTCCATGGTTCCTCAGTGGCTGAGGAGATGAGGGTGGAGTTGCCCGATACGAGTGCCCTCAATTTCAACGAAGGGCATGAAGCAATCTGAGAAACATACAAGTCTGCAGGGGAGGAATAACTCCTGCCCTTTTCAGAGGTAGGCACTTCCAGCTGTTGCCATTTACCTAAAGCTTGTCCTTATCTCTGTGCCTTGCAGCATTTCGGTGCTGGATTACCCGTGCTGCACCATCCAGGATTTGCCGGAGCTTACTACGGAGAGTCTGGTAAGCAGGTGGGGATTTGTGGCCTTTGAATTGGCTGATGGCAGAGGCTAGCATTTGCTTTTCCATGTCTCCTCTGGCCCCATGATGCCATGGTTTGGGAGTCTCAGATCAATGAAGGCATATTGGCAAGAGCACAGAGGTTGGCAAGGGTTTAAAGCTGCTGAAGGGTTTGGAAAAGCTGAGCCTAGCATCTTACACAGGAGAGGAGAGGAGAGTCAGTGGAAAACACTGACGAGGAGAGGGAATTTAGAAAGATAATGGGACTGAAACACAATATCTATGCTAATTAGCCAGAGAATCTCTTCTGATGTGTGTCACTCACACACACACACACACATACTCCATCTTCTTTGTATTAAGTTGTGCTGTAGGCAATTTGCTTCTCATTTTTATGTTTGTTATCAAGCCCAGCAGTATGTATCTTGGAAAATTCCTTGCCCAGGAAGATCTTCATCCTGAAGCCTAGGCAAATCAGAAAAGTTCCTCTGAAATATTCTGAATTTTCTGAAACTGCCTGGCCAAATCATGTTTAAGATAAGGCATCTATCTACTTTAAGCTCTATTAGCACAGCTCTTCAGTCACACTACTTTAATCCTGTTGCATTATATAAAATACCTTCTCTAGCCTTCTCAATTCTAAATTCTCTGATGAGAAAGAGAGAGTACTCTCATCTATTTTTATATCCCTGAAGCCTAACACTATGTCTAGTACTTTGAAGACCTCAATAATACTAATGATGTTTCTCACCCATGGGTGCTATAGCCCTTTGTCCCCCAACTTTAATACCTACAAAATGCTGGATGGGGAAAGTATATTATGCAAAAAGAGAAAAATTCCTCTTGTAGTGCAGGTTTTATAAGCCCACAGAAGCTGGATTTGAAGCAGGGAACATGTCAAGAGCCATTTGACTCACTTCTTTCTATGTCAAAGATGAGAAGCAAGTACTCAGTGGATGGACTGACTTGTCACAGACCTTAAATTAGACATGAGTCAAAAGATCCATGTCCAGAAAATTCATAGCTAGCTCATTCCTTGCTACTGAGCAGCCAAGGGAGCTGGAAGGGTTTTACTCTTACGGAGATGTAAAAACTTATCTAACCTTTATTACTAACATGCTAGTATTGAATCTGTAAAACAACCCTATAAAGTTAATGTTGCTATTTTGTTTGTTTTCTTTTGTTTGAGACAGGGCTCCACTATGTAGCCCTGGATGTCCAAGAACTTGCTATGTAGACCAGCTTGGCCGTGAACTCACAGAGACCTGCCTGCCTCTGTCTTCCTAGTGCTAGGATAAAAGACATGTATCACCACATCTTGCCCAATTTTATAGATGGAGAAGTTAACTGCTAAGAATTTATCATTGGAAATTATAACTTAGTAGTTAAGTGCACTGTCTGCTGGTCCAGAGGACCCAGCTTCAATTCCTAGCACCCACATGACAGCTTACAGCCATCTGTAATTCTGAGTTCCAGGCCAGCCTGGTCTACAGAGTGAGTTCCAGGACAGCCAGGGCTGCACAGAGAAACCCTGTCTTGAAAACAAGACAGACAAAAGTTGTACTACTAGTAGAGTGTTTCAAGATATACGTTCAGCTTTTGTGGCCTGAATCTATTACTTTTTTTTTTTTTTTTTTTTGGTTTTTCGAGACAGGGTTTCTCTGTATAGCCCTGGCTGTCCTGGAACTCACTCTGTAGACCAGGCTGGCCTCGAACTCAGAAATCCGCCTGTCTCTGCCTCCCAAGTGCTGGGATTAAAGGCGTGCGCCACCACGCCCGGCTACTTTTTAATTTTTTAAAAAAAGTTTTGTTGCATCAATATTTGTTTGTTTGTTTGTTTATGTGTTTATGTTGGGTACCTGTGTGCTACAGCACAGGTGCAGAAGTCAGAGGACAACTTACAGGAGTTGGTCCTCTCCTTCCACCACAGGGATTCCAGGGATCAAACTGAGGCCATCAGGCTTGGCAGCAAGTGCCTTAACCCATGGAGCCATCTTGCCTGCCCCTGAATTGTTTTCCTTAATAACAATGTGTACCTTGTCTCCATTCCAAGCCCATTAGCTCCTATATAGGAATTAATGGGGAGCTTACTTTCACATCACTTCCAGTTTGATCTTTTGGGATATGAGCACATAATTGTTTATATGGTTATGCCTTCTGTTAAGACTTTATTATTATCAGGAAAGGACCAAAGCATGTATCTAGTTAATTAAGACCTAGTGATTATTTGAGTCTTCTCAGTGAAACAATAGTGGCATCTGGTGGTTTGTTTAGTAACCACAGACCTTGTCTTTCCTAGCCCAGTGCAATTTATTCCACATAGGTTCTCAGTATAGTAATTGATTTACCTGAACTAATAACTTCTGTAGCCAGAAAAGGACAAGTAAGACTTATCTCTCACCAAATTGCAGGCACAAGAAATATATTCTGCCTTCAGGATATGTTATTCACATTCAGAAACTTCAAGCTTTTTTCCTGATTACAAAATTAGTGGTATACTTCTGGGAGAAAAATAAACAGAAAAGTATGAGTAATCAAATAAAATTATCCCCTATAACTATATATAAACAGTGTTTATATTTTACTGCAACTAGAATGTATATAATCATTTATATAGAAATATTATCAACAAACTTTATAGTTGTATATAAGTCTATTGCATATATATGTGTATGTGTTCTACTCAATGTAGTTAAATTTGCATGTTCATGGTAGGATTCTATTAAACAATTTCTTTTTCAGTGGCATTGGATATAAACCCAAGTACGTGCTAAGCAGAAGCACCACCATTAATATTTAGGCAGATGTTGGATCTTTTTTATTCATCATTTTATACTATATTTATTATAACATATCACTGTAATAGTACACTTATCATTTATAAGCAAATATACATGTATTTGCAAGTATTCATAAAATGACTTTATATTGTGTATGTCTGATGAAAATACGTAGAAGTTACTGCTTTAGAGTCTAGTGAAAGCCAGGCGTGGTGGCGCACACCTTTAATCCCAGCATTCGGGACGCAGAGGCAGGAGGATTTCTGAGTTTGAGGCCAGCCTGGTCTACAGAGTGAGTTCCAGGACAGCCAGGGCTACATAGAGAAACCTTGTCTCAAAAAAAAAAATTAGACTCCAGTGAAATGAGAGCAAAGTTGCAGTCCATATTTTTTGGAGGCCTGTTAATTCCAAAGAGAAACCCTACAGGTTATGTCTCTTCTTCCTTCCCTTTGTTCCTTGTTTGCTACTGACATAGCCCTTACTTGTGTAAGCAAGGCTCACCTAGAATTTGCTATGTTGCAAGCTGCCCTCAAACTCAAAATCCTGTCTCCCCTGCCCAAGTGCTGGGATTGTAGGCAAACACCACATGGCTGGCTGTCCTTTCCTCTTTTCACAGAAAATGTGGAAAATTCCATGTAAACCTATTGTCACTACTGCAAAACTAACTCAAAGACCCCTGTGATCTAATTTTGGAAACACAACATTCAAAGGAGGTATCTATATTACTTGTCTGATTGTTGTGTGGGTTTATCGAGGTTCATAGTTCATAGCAGGAAAGTCAGGGCAGCAGGAACACACTGCATTTCAGGAGGCAAAAGAGAGGTCAGTTCACTTCTCCTGTTTATTTAGTCCAAGACACTATGGAATGGTGCCACCCACATTAAAAATGTGTCTTCTCACTTCAGTACCTAATCTTGATAATCCCTCACAGGCGTGCCCAGAGATTTGTCTCCAAGGCAATCTAAACCCTGTAAAATTGACAATATTTAACATCACAGCATATTTTGGGTATTCAAGGGACCCACCTGTAGACTAAAGATGAAGGAAGAGAAGGTCAAGGGCGTGTTGATAAAGTCATGGACCACCACAGTCAGAGTCAGCTTTCACTATTGAGGACATGGGTGGAATTGTACAGGGATGGCCAAACCCTTCTAACAAGCCATGAAAAGTTAGCAGTGGCTCAAAATCTGCATGACCAGCCATTTGCAAAGAAATGTTTGGAATTTCTTTTTAGATCTAGGGGATGGAATTTGTAAGTTAATGTTTAAAAGCTGGATCATTAGAAAATTGTTCAAATTTGGGCTTGATTTTTGTTGAAAAAAGACATAAAATGTGTTTAGTTTACTTGAATTTATATACCAAGTCCTATCAGTAATCCTTTTCAAAGGTTTTACAACTTCCTAGTCCAAGTACTTCTAGATGTTCCAGAATATTTCTATTAGTTGGGTTTTATTTTCAGGATGTAATCATTGCACTGAAATATCAAGGTGTATAGCATTCCTTCCAGACATGTTTAACCAGTTATGATCCTTTAAAGAAAGGTTGTTGGAGGCCAGCAAGATGGCTCAGCAAGTAAGGGCATTTGCTGCCAAGCCTGATAACCTGAGGTCAGTCCCAGCACCCATGTGGTAGAAGTGAGGACTACTTCCTCTAGTTGTCAGTCCTCTGTCTCGTGTCTCCTCTCCTCTCCTCTCCTCTCCTCTCCTCTCCTCTCCTCTCCTCTCCTCTCCTCTTTCTCTCTCTCTCTCTCTCTTTCCCTCTCCCACTTGAATTAAATAAATAAATGTAAAAAAAATACAGTTTTAAAGTTTTGATTTTTGGTTTGGTTTTTTGTTGGTGTTGTGTTTTGTTTTGATCAGGCTTGGTAGTACACATCTATAACGTCATCATTCAGTAGCAGAGACAGGAGAGTTGCTACATATTTGAGGCCTGCATGGAGTATATAATGAATTCTACACCAACCCAGGCTACATTAATGAAACCCTGCATTCAAAAAACAAAATAAGTCAACTTTCTGTTCTGATATTCAACATCACTGTTTCAAAAATTTATTACCTTTAGTGTTATTGTTTCCTTAGCATGAATATAGTGTGAATATAGCATTTACGTCTATTTTCTATACGATATTTATACAGAGGAAGGCCCATAAATAAAAACCTTTTTTTGTTTTGTTTGGTTTGGTTTGGTTTTTCGAGACAGGGTTTCTCTGTTTAGCCCTGGCTGTCCTGGAACTCACTCTGTAGACCAGGCTGGCCTTGAACTCAGAAATCCACCTGCCTCTGCCTCCAGAGTGCTGGGATTAAAGGCGTGTGCCACCACGCCCGGCCAAATAAAAACTTTTAAATCATTTTGTTATTTTTCCTTTTGCTCACTATTTCTGTAGCGTGTCCTATAGATGTCAGTATCTGGGGTGATTTTCCCAAGCTCTGAGGCATATGTAGTTTGCTAAGATGCCCTAGATGGGTGGTCTTCAGAGCTTCTTCTTTATCACTCACCCTGCCTGAGAACCATTTATCCTTTATATTTACATCTGGGTCCTTCATCCAGCGGCAACTTGTCAGAAACACATATGGTAAGGGCATTATCCCATAATGATGTGGCAAAAGAAAGTCTGAAATGTGTCTTCACTTTCCATTATAAGAGCCATAGTAAAGAAAACAAAGACTGGTTCACAAAAACAAAAAAGTTTTTAATTTGCACTCATTAAGTATTAAGACCTACCAAAAAATTATTTTAGTAAGTGCAAGGTAGACATGGTGTGGAAACCCTTAAAGCACAAAGCAACAGTAGAAATGGGATGGCAGAAATGGGATTGGACGTAGATCTCGAGCAGGTTTCCTAAGGCTAGAGAAATCTCATCAGGACAAGGGTCACTGGGTGTCTAGACTTGCCTCCGGCTGTCACTTTCTAGATTTATTATAGAGCACCAAGTTAATAATAACAGCACTGGCTTCCTAGAGCAGAAGCAAGAGCCATCACTGCTGGACTTAGATATCTGTGACAGGGCTTCAAATGTATTACATTTCACACCTAGCAGCCTTTCTTTCAAGACTCCGTTTATCAAGTCAATCAGATGTTCTTTGAAGCAGTGAACCCCAGGGCTGAGAAGGTGGCTCCGAAGTTAAGAGCACCGACTGCTCTTGGACAGGATGAGGTGCGATTTCTCAAACCCAACATAGTAGCTCACAACTGTTTGTAACTCCAGTTCCAAGGGATCTGGGGCCTCTTTGTACCGGGTACTGCATGCATTTGGGTACTACTACATACAAATACTGAGGCTTGCTGGGCAGAGGTGGCGCTTTCAGAAAGAGGAAAATCAAAGAAATATCTCTTGGCAGCCACTTTCAGTGTTAGCATTGCAGAATGCACCTAGAAAGAGAACAGTGGGAAGACCCCAGGTTCAATGGAAGCTAAATGTTCATCATGGCTGTACCATGACTGGGTTCATACGTATGTGTGGTCTTGGCCTGTCGAGGCTATCCCTCTCTGGGCCTTAGTTTTCGCTTCTGTGGATGACCAAGTTTCACAAGAACACTTGAATCCCATTTTGTGCTCAGACTCACACCAAATTGTTTTCCTCCGTCAAAAATCAAAGACGAATTCTGTTCTTCCCTTGATCTGTTCTTCCCCTGGACTATCTAGACAATTGGCAAAGCCTGGGTTTTTATTTAGTTTTAACTGGGCTGTGAGCAAGTTTTAGTTTTGTTTTGTTTTGCTTTGAGCCTAGGGCCCCAGCATTACCTTGCTGATACCCTAAAAAGTGGGATAAACTGAAACTTGAGACTCTAAGCGTTCTACAATAGTAATCTAATTGTGAGGGTAGAACATATGCAAAATTCTTGTCGATTTTTTTTTCAGTGATAGAGCTCTCACCAAGTGCTTTGTAGGCAAGCCCTGTACTACTGAAATGTATCCCAGCCCTGTTTGGGTTTTTACATTACATTTATTCATTCATTCTCTCTCTCTCTTTCTCTCTCTCTCGTGTGTGTGTGTGTGTGTGTGTGTGTGTGTGTGTGTGTGTGTGTGCACATTTATGAAGAACAACTTGCAGTAGTTGATTCTAGGGATCAAACTTGGCATCATGATTAGGGGCAAGCACTCTTACCTGCTGAGCCATCTTGACAGTCCCAATACTTTTTTTGAGACAGGGTCTTGCTGTCATAGAATTCCCTATGTAGCTCAGGCTGGCCTGAAATTCTCCTGCCTCTGCCTCTGCTTAAGTGCTAGGATGCAGGCATGTTATATATATTGTATATAATATATGTATTATAAAATATGCATTGTAACATATATGTATATACACAGAAACACACATATCACATATTTAATATTAAGAAGCCATATTTTTGTTCTTGAAAAAAAATGTCTCTAAGTAGATACCTATTTCTATCTGATATGATCTGTTGTCTCTGGTTAGATACTCACAAGCTTTTTTTGTTTTGTTTTTGTTTTGTTTGAAAGAGGGTTTCTCTGTGTAGCCCTAGCTGTCCTGGAAATTGTTCTGTAGACCAGGTTGGCCTCAAACTCCAGACATCCACCTGCCTCTGCCTCTCGAGTTCTGGATTAAATAAAGGTGTGCACCACCACTGCCTGGTATTCACAAGCCTTCATGCAAGCAGGGTGGAAAGATGTCTCAGTGGTAAGAGCACTTGCTATTTTTTGAGATCCTGAGTGTAGTTCCCAGCATACACATCAGGAAACTTACAACAACCTGTACATTTACCACTGGGGATTCTAACACCATCTTCTGGTCTCTGCAGTTACTTGCACACATGTGGGCAAGACACCTATGTGAAAAAATAGAATCTTTTTTTTTTTAAAGAAACATAAAAGAGGGGCTGGCGTTGCCGGGCGTGGTGGCGCATGCCTTTAATCCCAGCACTCAGGAGGCAGAGGCAGGTGGATTTCTGAGTTCGAGGCCAGCCTGGTCTACAAAGTGAGTTCCAGGACAGCCAGGGCTATGCAGAGAAACCCTGTCTCAAAAAAACCAAAAAAAAAAAAAAAAAAAAAAAAAAAAGAGGGGCTGGCATTTGTGCCTCTTGCTGCACAAGCTTGACCACCTGAGTTTGATATTGATATCCTGAACCCAAATAGAAATGGAAGAAGAGAGCCAACTCTACACTGTTGTGTTCTGACCTTCATGCACACTAATAACAACAACAATAATAAAGCAGAAACATGAAATAAAAGTGCCTGGTTAGAATGAACTGCTATTTTTTCTTTTCTATTACTTTTCCTGTAGCTGTGATGAGAAATACACTAACAAAAGCAATGGAAGGAAGGGAGGGAGGGAGGGAGGGAGGGAGGGAGGGAGGGAGGGAAGGGAAGGGAGGATTTACTTGGCTCCCAGTTGTAGCACAGTAGAGAAGCCTTGGCAGCAGACACTGGTCACTCTGCATCTACTCATAAAAGGGAGGAATATGAATGTTTAAGCTTAGCTGGCTTTCTCTTTCCATTTTATGCAACCCAGGACCCAAGCCCAGGCAATGATTAGAGTGGGTCTTTCCCATGTCAGTTAGTCTAATCAAGATGATCCCATGGGCCAGGGCAATGGCCTCACCAAAAAAAGCACTTGCCACAAACGAGTCTGACAATCTGAATTTGATCCCTGGATCCCATGAGGTAGAGCAGCTCAACCCATATAGTTTACAGTCCCCCAAAATGAGAACAAACTCCTTGCAATTACAAACATTGCTTACACAAGCACAAAGATTACAGCAGTAAACGTATCATCTCTGTTTCTACGTGATAATGTGCTTGAATCAAATTCCTGTGTTTCTGTATTGCCTTTCTAACCAATACTTGGTCTAGATAAAGAGTCTTGTAAGGCCAGGCAATGGTAGTGTACCCCTTCAATACTAGCACTCAGGAGGCAGAGGCAGGTGGATTCTGAGTTCAGCCTGGATTCTGAGTTCAGCCAGCCTGGTCTACAGAGCAAGTTCCAGGACAGCCAGGGTTACACAGAGAAATCCTGCCTCAACCCCTACCCCTACCCCCATCCCCAAAAGTCTCACAGGCTTGTCGGTTGAGTGTCTGTTTTATTTGTTTTCTGTTTATTTGTCGTTTGGTGGGATCCAGGCACACAGTTCTGCAAGTGCTACATGCTCAGCCTAACTAAGTTTTCTGGTGAAGGATGGTATGTCCTCAGAAATGAGATTTAGTGTGTAAAGGGCAGTAGTAAAGAGGCAGCGTTTCCTGCTGGATATTCACCTGACCTGACCAACAGAGACATGCAGTCTTCTAGGAGAATGGAAGTCGTGTGAATATTGAGATGATGATGATGATGATGTTCATGATTTCAGGAAGCCGGAGACAATAGCCAGTTCTGCTGGAGAAACCTCTTTTCCTGCATCAACCTCCTGAGGCTGCTCAATAAGCTGACAAAGTGGAAGCATTCCAGGACCATGGTAAGAGGGCTTTAGATCACACTCAACTGAATTGTGCTTCCTTAGCGTCTGTGCATCGCCTATGGGAAAACTCTGTGGTTAACTGGTGTATTCAACTGCATTCCTGCACTTCCTAACTCTGGGCACTTATTCCAAGATGAGTACCCACCAGTCTGTTTCTTGCCAGGGAGCTAAATACAGACACTCTTAAGGCGGCTCTAACAAGGGAAGCCAGCCACATTTGATTATACTTACACATCCCCCAAATGAAGCAAGACTAATAATATTCATTGCAATGTTGCTTGTAATAATGAGTCTGGAAACAACCTAAATGTTCATCAACAAGGACCAACTGCTTAAATAAATTAGGATGCACCCTTACAGTAGACTATGATAAAGCCACTTGAAAGAATGAGGCATTTCTCTGCTGGTGTGGAATAATTTTCAAATTATATTATTAAATTAAATGAAGCCTTTAATCCCAGCATTGGGTAAGAAGAGGCAAGGAAGAGCTCTGTGACTTTAAGGCTAGCCTGATCTATAGAGAGATCCTGTGAGATGTGCGGATTAGGGAGATGGCTCAGGAGTTAAGAGCATATGCTGTTCTTGCAGAGAACCCAAGTTTGGATCCTAGCACCACCATCAGGCAGTTCACGTCTGCCTGTAACCTCAGCTGCAGGGAGAGCCAATGCCTCTTGTCACTAATATACTCATATTCTTGTGCGAGCACACATGAACACACACACACAAATTTAAAAATTTGTAAGCATGATATTGAACAGTGTGGTTGGCTCTTATGTTAAAATATAAAAATAATATATATGTGAGATATCTATAAACAAAAAATTTGTCTAGAGCCAGCGAGATGGCTCAGCTGGCAAAAGTGCTTGCCATGTGTACCTGGTGACCCTGTAGTGGAAGGAGAAAGCTAGAAGCTGTCCACTGATCTCTATATGAGTACTATAAAGTGTTTGCACACATGTGTAAAACATGTACATGTATACATGTGACAAAATTTAACTAAATAGTTTTAAATCTTAAGAAAACAACAAAAAGACCAGGTGGTGATGGCTCACGCCTTTAATCCCAGCACTCAGGAGCGTGAGGCCAGCCTGGCTATAGAGCAAGTTTCAGGACAGCCAAGACTACACAGAGAAACCCCGTCTCAAAAAAAAAAATTATCTCCAATGATACACAAGAAACTAGTAATAGTGGAAATGGTATATATGCCAGATAATCTTGGTTTTGAATTACATATAATTTTTTTAATTTTTTAGGTTTATTCATTATATTTGTGTTTTGCCTTCATGTATATATGTGTACCACTCTGTACTTGGTACCCACAGAGTTCAGAAGAAGGCATTGGATCCTATGGAACTGGAGTTCCAGATGGTTGTGAACTATGATGAGGATCCTGGGAATAGAACCTAGGTCCTCTAGAAGAGCAACAAGTGTTCTTAAATGCTAAGCAGTCTTTCTAGTGTGAATATTATAAACATGAATTAGTTCTTGGTTTTGTTTTATATCACAAGTCTGGCTTTGAACTCATTATCTGGCTTTGAACTCTGAATATTGTGATTGCAGGCATGTGCCATTGTATCTAGCTTAATTGTGTGTGTGTGTGTGTGTGTGTGTGTGTGTGTGTGTGTGTTTTAGACAGTGTTTCACTCACCCCAGACTATCCTCAAACTCCTCATACATGTCTTCTGTATTCTTGAAGACTAACTCTTGTGTAGAGTAGTTAAAGTTCATAGACTTAAGTTAATGGCAGACAAAATGGGCATCTCATTTTACAATCACTCAGTAATATGCTATTGGTGATACTAGGGTCTCTTAGGATAGCCAAGTTTGTCTCTATGGTCTAAGTTGGAAATCCTAAGAAACTTCACATGGTGATGGACTATTTGTTACCCCGTCCTTGTTTCATTGGGCAGATGTTGGTGGTGTTTAAGTCAGCTCCAATCTTAAAGCGAGCTCTCAAAGTCAAACAGGCCATGCTACAACTTTATGTCCTGAAGCTACTAAAGATACAGACCAAGTACCTTGGGCGCCAGTGGAGAAAAAGCAACATGAAGACCATGTCAGCCATTTACCAGAAAGTGCGCCACCGCATGAATGATGACTGGGCTTATGGGAATGGTGAGTATTCCCAAAGTAGCTGGTAGGTGTTCTTAGTGAATGTGGAGCTCCTTAATTAGCTAGGCTGACTGATCTCTGAGCTGCTGGGATTTGCCTGTCTCTGCTCCTGAAGCACCGAGATTATAGATGCATACTGCTGCACCTGGCTTTTATGTAGGTGTCAGGATCCAAAGTTGGGTCCCTTTGCCATCTCCGGAGCCCCTAAATATAATAAATTTTATGATGTGGTAAAATTTTTGCCTTCTGGGCTGGAGAGATGGCTCAGTGGTTAAAGAGCACTGACTGCTCTTCCAAAGGTCCCGAGTTCAAATCCCAGCAACCACATGGTGGCTCACAACCATCCATAACGAGATCTGGCGCCCTCTTCTGGAGTGTCTGAAGACAGCTACAGTGTACTTACATATAATAAATAAACCTTTAAAAAATTTTTTTGCCTTCTAATAGTTTTTGTTTGTTTTAGCTTTATTGTTATGTTTTGTTTGAGACATAGTCTCGCTATGTAGTCCTGGCTGTCCTAGAACTTGCTATATAGACTAGGCTGACCTCAGACTCAGGAGATCTGCTTGCATCTGCCCCCCAAATGCTAAGATTGGAGGCATGCCCCCCATGCCCGGCTGAGTTGGTCAGACTGATCACTCATGTTCTGCTACAATCTCCCCCTTTCATCCACCATGGGAAGCTCAGTAAGAGGAATGTAACTGCTCTTAACAATTATAATAAATTACTAGAAAGAAATAAACAAGAGATTACAATACTAAGTCCTCTCATCTCCTTTCTCAGCAGTAACTACTCTTACCAGTTTGTAATCTGCCAAAGATCATTTCTTTGTGTTTTGTTTTGTTTTGTTTTGTTTTTTGAGACAGGGTTTCTCTGTATAGCCCTGGCTGACCTGGAACTCACTTTCTCATTTTGTAGATCAGGCTGGCCTTGAACTCAGAAATCTACCTGCCTCTGCCTCCCGAGTGCTGGGATTAAAGGCGTGCACCACCACGCCCGGCTGATCATTTCGTATATATTAGTTTATATGTGAGCATATGAATACTTTTAAAACCTGTAGGCATGCTATGTGTCTACTTTATACATAGCTCTTAACAGACCATTCTGAGCAGTTTCACTGGTAGGTCCCATAGACCATGCTCTGCAGAGGGGAGCAACATCCGGAGTTGTATGTATCTTTTTCTTCCTCTCTCCCTATGTCAGACATCGATGCCAGGCCATGGGACTTCCAAGCAGAAGAATGTACTCTGAGGGCCAACATTGAGGCTTTTAACAGCCGCCGATACGATAAACCCCAGGACTCGGACTTCTCACCTGTGGATAACTGCTTGCAGAGTGTGCTGGGGCAGAGGCTAGATCTGCCCGAAGATTTCCATCATTCCTATGAGCTCTGGCTGGAGAGAGAGGTGTTCTCACAGCCCATCTGCTGGGAGAAGCTGCTCCAGAATCACTGAGCAAAGCATCAGCTGGAGGTTGGCTCCAGTAATGTGCTCTGCCTGTCCTGTTCACTCAGCCTTCATACTGAACTCTAGGAGTGTGTCAAGGGCAGTTCCAGCCCAGCATCCGGCAGAGACACCCATCATAATTCAGGGCTCTTCTGGATGCCAATAGACTCAAAGGTGGTTGCAAGACTGGGATCCGGAGTCAAAGTGAATGGATCAACTTGCCCTAGGCTCAGCTAGGCGCCTAGCTGGCCTTCACATCTCCTGATGGGTCAGTCCTGGACAGACTCTTTGAAACCTGCTTTGATCTTGCCTAGAACCCGGCTAGCATTTGTCATCCACAAGACTAAAAGGACGGCATTTGATCCATGACATTCATCTCAGGCAGGGGGAGAGGCACAAGCCATAAAATGAGCCTTTTCTTCTTGCCCACTCAAAATGCCTGTATCATTTAGCAAAACCCACTTTAGACTGTATGTCACGTTTGTTGATGCTCTTTATAAAATCATCATTGGTTCTAAGATGGTTTGAGAGCACTGCATCTTTATAAAGAATGACTGTTTCCAAAACACTGCATGTTCCAGAACAGCGTACTGTGTAGGGTTTTTTTTTCCTTAAGAGCTCTGTGTTCTATGTAAAAAATATTTCATGTATATTCTGTATAGCACATTGAATGCTTCATCATTTGAAAAGAACCACAACTAATATAATATGGCCTTCTCTAGGAATATCTTAGTTTTCTTTTTTACAGAGTATTTCAGTTTTTTCCTATGAATGCCAGCTTTATTACTCATGTGCCGTCTATAGACATAAAACCCAACAGCCCCCTGCCCCAAGAAGGAAGTTGAAAAAAACATTAACAAAAAGAGCCTATGCCAGGGAGTCAGGAATCCTGTGACATGCCATCTCTGTGTGACATGCCATCTCTGTGTGACATGCCATCTCTGTGTGACATGCCATCTCTGCATTGGTACCCAGAAGAGAGTGTGAGACTCCTGAAGGCTTCCAAAGATTCGGGGAGTCCAGAGTCATTTTGAGAGGACGCCCTGGGGTTCTGGTGGCCCCTCCTGATGTACAGTGGCAACAGCGTAGTTTCCAATTCTTGCGGGCCTTAGCTTGAACTTCATCTCAGGCCTTTTCTTGGAGAACCAAATCCTGGTGTCTTCTGTTGTCAGTATGCGCGAGTCAGCCTAGGCCTCCAGGGTCTCCTCCTTAGGGTAGCAGTCTTTCTCAAAGTGCTCTTTTAGCTCCTGGAACCGCTCATAGGCGAACCCAGAGTATTCATCCCAGCAGGACAAACTTGGGAGTTGTCTCTGAGAATCCCGGTTACTTCAGTCTTGGCTGCAGCTCATTTGAGTTCTGTCCTTCAGTTTGTCCTTCTACTCTAGGGTTCTTCACTCTTTCAGTTTTTAAACAGCTGAGTACACTGCAGAAAATTACTGTCTAATATAAGCCCCAATCTTCACCGGAGTGAGCATGGGAGTGGGGCAGGGTCTGGCTGCATAGCCCTGGCCAGGCCAGACCTTACTGTTTAGCCAGGCTGGCCTTGAGCTTGGAGTGATCCTCCTTCCTTCTGTCTGCTAGTGTCGCAGGCATGGGCCACCACCTCCAACAAGTTCATTTTAAATGATTATAGGAGGTTTTATTGACTGAGACTTGTCCATGTTTGCTGATTTTTTTTTTAATGAGAAGCACCAGTTTAATTTTCTCTCCCATGTTTATTGTTTTTTACTTTCTTTTTCTTTTCTTTTTTAAACTGCTAGCAGTTTCAATGTGGTTTGTACTGGAATTATCACACATTTCACAGAGAGTTCTCTATTCCTCCTACATAGAAAAAAAAAATCACATTTTTATATTCTGCTTTTCAATTTAAGACTTTGAACTTTTTTATTTTAAAGGTCCCCTCACTGCCCAGACACTAATGAATCTTTTTACGATAGCACAAGGACACTTTATTCCTAGAGAGCTGGTCCAGACTGGCTCATTTATACTCTTCCCTTTGTCAAGCACACTCTCATTTTAGGTCACTATAGAGACCAACATTATCCAAAGGAGCTCTCAGTACCTCTGTGCTTCGGGTGGCAGGGTTTCTTACTGTGGAAAATGACAGAGAATGTGAAGTATGTAGCAGATGAAGTCTCTTAAAATAATTTGCAAATTGTGTCAAAGCATGATAGCAGTCCTCATTCCAAACAGCTCACTGACTGTAGCATCAGGCAACGTTATTCATCTAGGGTCAGGCTACTGTGATTTTAATATCTGAGTAAAAAGATAATTTTCCAGAAAACAGAGTCATTACCAGTCTACTTTAAAGTTATATCATATTCAATTCTGTAAAGAAAAAATTAATTGCCTTTTTAAAAAACACACATAAATGCTTTCTGAGGCACAGAAGTATACTAAGCTTTAATATGTCGTATTTTATTATTTATAACTCTTGAGAATATTAATTCTCAATGCAGATGGAGAAACTATTATACCTTGCAAAAAAAAGAATGATTAAATTTCCCAACAACTTGCTGTGGCTAACGTTCTGGTATCAACAGCGAGCCCTGTGTCTGAGATAACTGGGTTAGATCTCCCACTTTGAGGGATAGCATATGTGGTTAGGAATAGCTTCAGATTAACCAACATTTAATGTCAATTTCAGTTTCCACATAGAAGCATGCCATTTGTATGATTTATAATATAAGGACTTTCTTTGTGAATATTTCCGTGAAGTTTATGTTGATTGATAATATCTTCATCTCACTGAACACTTTAATAAAAAGAAAACCTGGACTTAAGAAATCTGGTCTCTAGTTCTTTAATATAAGATAATCTAAAAGTCGTATTAAGTAGAAAAGGATAGAGGATAAATACAGAACTCCAAACCTGAATGATGTAACAAGTGTTTATTTCGTCATCATGGGTCTGGAGCCAGCCACTTGGCTCACCTTGGATTCTGGACTGGCTTTTCTCTAAAATTATTCTTATTGTGGCATAAGGCTGAATGGATGTTCCTAGCGCATACTGTTTCATTCTGAAAGGCAAAAGCAGGAAGTAAACGATACTGTGCAAGTACATTTCAGAGCTCCTGCTGTTGGGGCAGAAGGGACATTGCTCATGTCATTGGCTGATGCCATGCAATCAGCTCACATGGACAAGCCCAACTCTCAGCCAGAAGAGCATACGCTGCCCAAAGACTGACAGGTATCAGGTAGTGCTTTTATGGTCATGCTAATGAATATCTGTTCCTATTCTACACAAAATACACACAGCTCCTCCCCCAAGGAAGGCTTCAAATCTTATCCAATGAAGTCTTAAAGTACAGGATATCTCATCAAGTCTAGTCTAGGGCACTATCTCTCTCTATAGATAGATAGATAGATAGATAGATAGATAGATAGATAGATAGATAGATAGATAGATATAGATATAGATATAGATATAGATATAGATATAGATATAGATATAGATATAGATATATAGTCCCACCAGACGTGGTGGCACACACCTTTAATCCCAGGCCTCGGGAGGCAGAGGCAGGCAGATTTCTGAGTTCGAGGCCAGCCTGGTTTACAAAGTGAGTTCCAGGACAGCCAGGGCTACACGGAGAAACCCTGTCTTGAAAACCAAAAAAAAAAAAAAAGGGTCCCAGGCTGACCTTGACATAGATGCAGAATCTGTTGACCCTGAGACTTCAGAATTAATAGAGATCATTTCAAATGTGGACATACACCAGAACATCCTTTTGGGGGTTTTGTTTGTTTGTTTTCTTCTGGTTTTCAAGACAGGGTTTCTCACTCTGTAGACCAGGCTGGCCTCAGACTTAGAGATCTGCCTGCCTCTGCATCCTGAGTGGTGAGATTAAAGGCGTGTGCCACCACGACCTGACACCAGGACATCTTTGTGCATCTTAAACATATACAAATTTTTGTCAATGGGTCAATAGTATCTTTGTTTTGTTTTGCTTTGGGGGAGGGGTTGGTTTTTCAAGACAGGGTTTCACTGTATAGCCCTGGCTGTCCTGGAACTTACTCTGTAGACCAGGCTGGCCTCGAACTCAGAAATCTGCCTGCCTCTGCTTCCTAAGTGCTAGGATTAAAGGCACGCGCCACCACGCCCTGCTGTCAATGGTATGTTAAGAAGACTGTATTTGTTTTGTTCTGTTTTTGAGGAAGGGTCTCACATAGCTCGGGCTGGCCTTGCATTTGTTATGTGCTGAAGATAAATTTCAACTTTGGTATATATAAATCCATAGTGATTCTGTGATCCCATTGAACAAATGTGCATTTGGATAGGGAAGGTCTTTAGGCTGCTCTAGAGAAGTAATTCCCTACCTTTCAGTGTTCTCTGGGGTTTGAAACAGATTTCTTCATACTTAGAAACAGAGGCAGGAAGATCGTGGTTTGGGGGCCAGCCTGAGCTACATAATAAGGCCCTTGTCTCAAAAAAGCATGAAGGTGCACGCCTCAGAGTCCCAAGCCAGCTGCAGTCATCTCTTCCGCAGCTCTCTGCTTCTCCACCCGAAGCATTGCCAAAACGTTGCTCTCTGACAAGCTGACTCTGGACAAGTGGGAAGCGAAAGGGAAGTGGGCCATAATGAGAGTGGACCTCAGTGTTTCTATGAAGAACAACTACATAGCAAACAACCAAAGGATCCAAGTTGCTATTCCAAGTCTCACAGCCTGCTTGGATGTGGAGCCAAGTTGTCCTTATGAGCCACCTGATGGTGTTCCCATGGGTGACAAGTACTCCTTAGAAGCAGTTGCTACAGAACTCAAATCTCTGCTAGGCATGAATGTTCTGTTCTTGAAGGATTGAGTGGAAGGATTGAGTGGGCCCCGAAGGAGAGAAAGCCCACGCCAAGCCAGCGGCTGGAGAACCTCCATTTCCGTGTGAAGGAAGAAGGAAGGGAAAAGCTGCTTTGGGGAACAAAGCTAGAGCCAAGCCATGCAAAATGGATGCTTTCCAAGCTTCACTGTCCAAATGAGGGGGCGTCTATGTCAACAATGCTTTGGGGACTGCACTGAGCCCACGGTTCCATGGTGGGTGTGAATGGTCCACAGAAGGCTGGATTTTTTTTTTTTTTTTTTAATGAAGGCACTGAAATACTTTGCCAAGGCTTTAGAGAGTTCAATCTTGGGCAGAGTGAAAGTTGCAAACAAGATCTGGCTGATTAGTAAATGCTGGAGAGTTGAGATAAATCATTGGTAGGGGAATGGCCTTTACCTTCTTTAAAGTAAACAACATAGAGATTTTGATTTCTCTGTACGATGAAGATGAAGGAGACAAGACGGCCCTGAGATTACCTTGTCTATTGACTTGATAAGTTTGGTGAGAATGCCAAGACTGGCCAAGCTGCTGTGGCCTTTGACATAACTGGATGGGCTTGGACTCGGGTACAATCGTAGCAAACAATATTCTGAGGCTGTTGTTCCAACTGAGTAAATTCTTTGGATTGGACCTCTGGGACATTTAAATGGGAAGCTTTTTCCAGGAATCCAAGTCCCTTGTTGACGCAGTGGTGACAGTCACTTCTAGGGGTTGCATTACTATCATAGTGGAGATGTGCCGAATACAATATGGGATGAGATCAGCCATGTGAAGTCTCCAGTGGTGCCATCCTAAAGCCCCTGGGAGGTAAAGTCCTTCCTGGGATGGGTGCTCCCAGCAATGTTTAGTCTCTTCTCATTGGGCTCCTGCGCACAGCTGCTAAGTCAATTTAGTGTTTTCTACATTTCTGTTTGGTGTTAGCACAAGGTTCAGCTAATGGCCAAGAGATGTAGCATCAGGAAGCCTTAAACAGCTGCACGCCATCTCAGCTCATCCCTTTTACATTCCTTAGGGACTAAACCATTGCACGTTCTAGAGTACTTATATTAATAGTCTGCCTGTAAAAGAAAGTAAGCTTTGATAGCTTAATTCTCTTCTTCATGTTGCTGTTCATGACTCTGTGTGGAATTAAGATAGAATTCCAGTTGTAGGTTCAGAGAAATTGATATATTCAACAATAAAGATGTCCACTGGGGACAAGGGTACATGAGGTTAGATCCTTTGCCACATCTGAAGAGGGGATTAGAGAACCTTTCTTCCGTACTCCCAAGATGAACATCTTCCTTACTGTACTTCCTGGTTAAGGCCTGTTGAGGCATGGGGATCAGTTTATATTTTGAACAGCATTATCAGAAGCTTTCTCAAAGTCTAATTCCAGTTAGCCTGTTTACCAGTAGTTACAAGGGCAGCTCCTTATATGCCTCTAGATTTGATTACAGGTCCTTTGAGTGTTCAGGCCACTGTAGAGTCTTTCTTCTTTGAGCCTTTTTGTCCAGTGAAAGAATTTAGTGGGGGTTTTGAATACCACATTCTGTTTGGTCTTTACCCCAGGGCAATGTGCTAAAAGCCTTTGATTCGATGCATCTTCATAGTTTTTCTTGTGAGCTGGATAAACAGTTGCAGTGGTCAACCTTTGTTAAGTCTTGAAATTTCTGAATTACCTTTTCCCTGCTTGATAATAGGCCAGGTTTTTTTGTTCTTTTGGTTGGTTGGTTAGTTGGTTGGGTTGGTTGGTTGGTTGGTTGGTTTGGTTTGCCATTCCTTCCTTATGAAATTGTAACAAATGCAGCTAATACTTGCCAATTCCTGCTACCAACATTTCTGTTTTCAAATCGTTTCACCCAGATCAGACATGATTGCACAAGCCGGTAATCCCAGTACTTCTGGAGGCAGAAGCAGGAGGATCACTGGGAGTTCAAGGCCAGCCTAGGCTACTAGGGACTTCTGAGACAACCAGGGCTACACAAAGAAACCCTACCTCAAGAATAGCCAAAAGAAATAAAAGGAGGAGTGAAGGAAGAAGGAGGAGGAGAGAGGAAGAAGAGGAGGAAGAGGAGGAGGAAGGACAGCAGCAACGCTCTCTAGCAGACCCTAGGAGCACTGGTTTGTAATTGCAGCTACGCAGCAGGAAGATTGAAAGTTCAAGGCTGTGCTCGCTTCGGCAGCATGTTCACTAAAATTGGAACGGTACAGAGATTAGCCTGGCCCCTGCGCAAGGATGACACGCAAATTCGTGAAGTGTTCCACATTTTTGAAGTTAGAGCAGTCGGAAGCCCAGCTGGGACGTGGCAGTTTCATGGGTTTAGAAACACATGACTGCAGGTTGGAAGACAAGCTTGCCAAAACTACTAGAGACAGCTGTAAAACCACCGTAGAAGCCGGGCGTGGTGGCGCACGCTTTTAATCCCAGCTCTTGGGAGGCAGAGGCAGGCGGATTTCTGAGTTCGAGGCCAGCCTGGTCTACAAAGTGAGTTCCAGGACAGCCAAGGCTACACAGAGAAACCCTGTCTCGAAAAACCAAACAAACAAAAAAAAAACCCCAAAACAACAACAACAACAACAAAACCACCGTAGAAGCATCCATGGACTGATGTCTCAGGTTATTAAGGATAAACTGTTTAATCAAACTAATGCTGCTTAATTACCACCAAGTACTTTTCCTCAAAGCTGGTGTGTGGAAGGAAAAGAAGCTCAAGTAACACTTTTAACCCAGTTACCAAAACTCTGATTAGAAGACGAAGGTGCTGTGTGGTATCCTGAGTATTAGCACTGTAATAAAACTATCACATGAGCCGGGTGATGGTGGCGCACGCCTTTAATCCCAGCACTCGGGAGGCAGAGGCAGGCGGATTTCGTGTTCGAGGCCAGCCTGGTCTACAGAATGAGTTCCAGGAAAGCCAGGGCTATACAGAGAAACCCTGTCTCAAAAATAAATAAATAAATAAAAATAAAAATAAATAAAAGATTTAAACTATCACATGAAAAGAAAAAAGAAAAAGAAAAAGAAAGTTCAAGGCCAAACGAGGTAATTTAGTGAGACTCTAAATAAAAAATTACCAAAACGGGGGTTGGGGCTTTGGAGAAATATAGCTCAATGGTAGGGTGTCGGCCTAGCATATTTATAACTGATGGTTCAATCTCCACTAGTACTTCCCCAACAAGGAGCGTTTTCCATCTTCAAGTTATCACAGGCACTAATTTGCCAAATTTTTTGGCACTGTAACAGGTTGTCGCTCTTCTCACTAGGACACTAGCCTGTAAACCAATTAATGGGAGGGGTTTGTTGTAGTAACCTCATGCTATTGGTTCCAGGTCCGGTATACACAATGTCTGACAACAAAATCCCCAAACTCGTGCTGGAGAAGTGGCTCATCAGTTAAGAGTGCTGACTGCTCTACCAGAGGTCCTGAGTTCAATTCCCAGCAACCACATGGTGGCTCACAACCATCTGTAATGGGATCTGATGCCCTCTTCTGGTGTGTCTGAAGACAGCTACAATGTACTCACATGTATAAAATAAATAAATCTTTTTTTTTTTTAATCCCCAAATTCTCAGAGACATGTAACAACAAACCTTTTGGCCAGGTGAGGGGCACATCTCAGAACTCTGAGGTAAACAACCATGCCTTTAGTCCCAGCACTGGAGAGGCAGAGGCAGGGACACCTCTGTGAGTTTAAGGCCAGGCTAGACTACACAATGAGAGCCTGTCTCATAAAAACAAACAGCAGCAACAAAGACACTAGGATTTCTTTCTTACTTAAGGGTCTGTGTACTTAGTGTGTGAGTTTGTTATACCTGTCTTCTCTTTCTGGGCTCCAGGCTCTAAGATGACTGATGGAAAAGACTTTGCTCTCAGTAAAACAAGAGACTAATGCATACAAATAAATGTAGCACCTGATACTCAGACATGGTGCACCTTTCAAGGGTTCACAGCAAAGCACCTCAGATGGCCAAGCCTGATAGTCTATAGGGGTGTTACCCCCTACAGGAAGGCACGCTTGGATTAGACTGTTATGGAGGAGGGACATATAACTAGGAACAAGAATAATGTGTACCACAGTTGTAAAATATCTTCTGAAGTGTTGAGGTAAAGAGTTAAACCAGATGCTAGATCAGCAACTGTGAATCATCACCATGACTTATCAAGACCTCTGCAACTCGAAAGAAAACCTGAACTACAATTCCCAGAATCCCCTATGCTCTGTGAGTCCCAGTTATAATCTTTTAGCAAGTCCATTATCTCCTGGAAGCACATATACATGGAAGCTGAACAACCCTCTACTCAATGATAACTTGGTCAAGGAAGAAATAAAAAAAGAAATTAGAGGCTTTTTAGAATTTAATGAAAATGAAGATACATCAAATCAAAACTTATGGGACACAATGAAAGCAGTGGTAAGAGGAAAACTCATGGGCTGGAGAGATGTCTCAGCAGTTAAGAGCA
Organism: Mus minutoides; assembly: GCA_902729485.2. Taxonomy (NCBI): domain Eukaryota; kingdom Metazoa; phylum Chordata; class Mammalia; order Rodentia; family Muridae; genus Mus; species Mus minutoides. The sequence continues at coordinate 1,620,497 of LR749520.1, forward strand.
CTGACTGCTCTTCCAAAGGTCCTGAGTTCAAATCCTAGCAACCACATGGTGGCTTACAACCACCTGTAATGAGATCTGATGCCCTCTTCTAGAGCTGTACTTACATATAATAATAAATAGATCTTTAAAAAAAAAAAAGGAGAAAAACTCATAGCTCTAATTGCCTCCAGAAAGAAACTGGAGAGAGCATACACGAGCAGCTTAACAGCACACCTGAAAGCTCTAGAATATAAAAAAGCAAATACATTCAAGAGGAGTAGGCAGCAGGAAAAAAATCAAACTCAGGGCTGAAATCAACCAAATAGAAAAAAAAAGAACTATACAAAGAATCAACAAAACCAGGAACTGGTTCTTTGAGTAAATCAACAAGATAGATAAACCCTTAGCCAGACTAACCAGAGGGCACAGAGACAGTATCCAAATTAATAATATCAGATATGAAAAGAAAGATATGAAAATTGAACATTAACAGTTGAAAATATTAAAATCATGTTCTACAAACATCATGGAAATATTATTGATATTTTTTTCTCACTGCGCTTGAAATTAGTATTTTCTTTTTTAAAATATTTATTTATTTATATATAAGTACATTGTAGCTGTCTTCAGGCACACCAGTAGAGGGTGTCAGATGTCATTCGGATGGTTGTAAGCCACCATGTGGTTTCTGGGATTTGAACTCAGGACCTTCAGAAGAACAGTCAGTGATCTTAACCTCTGAGCCATCTCTCCAGCCCGAAATTAGTATTTTCTTAATGTTTAACTTCAAAGAGATTTTGCTATTTGAAATTTTTAAAATATACTTACTGATAAAATAATTTCTCTCCTGGGGGGAAAAAAAACCTCTACACTTCGGTATCATTAGTGACAACTGTCTGTCAGAATTAAGCCGAACTGACAGCTTTGGTTGTGGGCCAGAAGAACCACAACTACATTTCTATGGAATACAAAACCCAGCTAGCCAATAGCTGTATACTTTCCTGACTCGATTAACTTCTGAGCGCTGTTACAAATTACTGGGAACTGGGTGACCTTAAAACAACACGGACGGGACTGAGAATGCACGGCTCAGGGGGAGAGCAGTTTCCCTGTATCCCAAGGTCCTCAGCTTAATATCCACCTCCACAAGCAAAGCCTGAGATGAAGGTCTCACCCACTGCACTCCTTCCAGAGGCTCTAACCGAGGTGCTCCCGGCCTCCTCCAGCTTGCCGGAGTCTGTGTCTGCAGCACATCAGTCCAGCCTTTGCCTCTGTGGTCACAATGCCCCTTCCTCTCCCAATGTCTTCAGCTTTGCTTTCATAAGGATCCATGCGGTTACATTTAAGGCCCACCTGGATAAACTCCTCTCAAAAAAATCCTGAACTTGATCGTTTGTCAATGTTTTGCTATACAAGATAATATTCACAGTTTCTGGGGCCTAGGATGTGGACAATCTGTTTTTAGAGTGATGATTCAACTTACTATGGTAATGTATACTTCTCACTGGGGAGGTGGCTCAGTTGATAAAGGGTTTGCTGTGCAAGAATGAGGACCCTGGGTACCACATAAAGCCAGAGGTAGTGGTACAAACCTCTAACCCGTGTGTTAAGATATAGCTCAATACCTGGATTGAAGGGTAGGGGCAGCCAGTCACCAAATCAGTGAGCTTCAGGCTCAGTGACAGATGCTGTCTCAAAAAATAAGGTGGAGACCAATTGAAGAAGACACCGAACACTGGCCTCCGGCCACCAATCATGTATACATACATGTTGCATGTACACTTCAACATGTGTACTTACACAACACACTCCAAAAAACCCTAAGACATGGCAAAATTAACTGTTTTTCTTTTATTAGAGATAATTAGCTTATTCTGTTTTAAAAATAAACATAATAGAGTCAAGTAAAATGTTTCAGGCTTGGGGGAAAGGATGTATGAGGGAGTGTCAAGCTAGAGCTTTCTGCTAGCATGCTTACTGAGAAAATACATGTGAGGAACTCAGAAACATAGTAGCACATAATAAAGAGTGTAGTCTCCCCTGGCTGCTTTCCTATCCTCTTCCCCAGAAGTCATCACTACCTGCATGACTGTCTTAAGGTTTTACTGCTGTGAACAGACACCACGATCAAGTCTAATCTCACACCGCTCTTGACCTTTCAATGACCTTATGTTATACAGCTTGTCTTAGAGTTTTACTGCTGTGAACTGATACCACGACCAAGGCAACTCTCATAAGGACAACATTTAATTGGGGCTGGCTTACAGGTTCAGAGGTTCAGTCCATTATCATCAAGGTGGGAGAATGGCAGCATCCAAGCAGGCATGGTGCAGGAGGATCTGAGAGATCTACATCTTCACCTGAGGATTGCTAGCAGAATACTGGCTTCCAAGCAGCTACGATAAGGGTCTTATAGCCCACACCCACAGGGCCACACCTGCTCCAACAGAGCCACACACCTTCTAATAGTGCCACTCCCTGGGCAGGGCAGATACAAACCATCAGAATGATTTTTTTTTTAATTCTTTCAGAAAACTCCCCAAATCCCTACATCCTCCTACCACGTTTTTGTAAATAGTTGGGAACGCAGTGCACTCTGTCCTATACTTGCTTTTATCATTTATTTTTCCTGCAGTTATTTATTTAATCTATTTGCGGATGTCACTCTATAACCCTGGCTGGCCTGAAACACCGAGTCCCCTCCTGCCTTGGGTTCCAAAGTGCTGGGATTACAGGCATGAGACACCTTGACTGGCCATTTTAGAGACCGTTTTTATAATATTGTTATTTTATAATATTGTGCTGGCTGGTTTTTAATGTCAACTTGACACAGGTTAGAGTCATTTCAGAAGAAGGGACTTTTGAGAAAATACACCCCCCCCCCCGACCAGGTTGGCCTGTGGGTATTTTCCTGATCCAGCTTACTGTGGGTGGGCCCATCCTACTGACCACAGTGCCACTGCGGGGTGGGAGGTCCTAGATGCTATGATCGCCGACTGAGTGACGCGTGGGGAACGAACCAGTAAGCAGTGTCCCTCCATGGCTTCTACTTCAGTTCTTGCCTCCAGGTTCCTACCCTTAGTTCCTGCCCTGGCTTCCTTCAGTGATGGCTTCATCATCTGTAAACTCTTTCTTGCTCAAGTTCAGTCATGGTGTCTTATGACAGCAATAGATAGTTGTGGGAATTCAATAATTAAATAGTTCTTCCCTAAAACTTTTATTTCAGGGGGGAGAAAAAAGGGTCTGAGTGGAAAAATGAGGTAGGGGTATGTGTGTGTGTGTGTGTGTGTGTGTGTGTGTGTGTGTGTGTGTGTGTGTGTGTGTGTTGGGATGGGATGAGAAGTGGCATTCACTCAATTCCCGTAGCAGCAATCGGCCAACACAGGCTGAAATATCTCCTCCCAGCAGGTCTGGATATCCAGACCTCCAAGTCCTATCAATGCAGGGAGATTGCCTCTGAGTGTGTCGCGAGGAGGTGCTTGGGCTTCTGGCTTTCGGAACTGACCAGATTGAAATTTTACAAACAAAAGTTTTAAATTTTTACTTGATAGGAAATGCCGAAGTCTTTGGAAGGAAGCGCAGAGTGGGAAAAGCATCTCACCTCTGCTCCAGCACCTTTGGTGACAGTGACTTCCTTTCTAAGACAGTGCCATCTGTCCCCTTGTCTCCAAACGGAAACATGACTTTGTACATTTGGTAACTTTCCGTTTGAATGCTTATTAGATCTTGCAAGACAAAGATTGTTCCTGTGAGAGTATTTCTGAGCCCCACAAGATTTTGCCCAGAAAGGCAGCACAATGCCGTGGTCCAGAGGGCTGGGACTGGTCCTGCCTCTGTGATGGGCGGCCAGTTACTTACCTCTCCACTCCTCAGAGTACTCACCTCAGAGTGGGGGAATGCTGACGGCTGTAATTTGATCTTGAATGCCCCCCCACACACACACCTATGGCACAACTTGTAGATGGTAGAACCTTTAGGAGGTAAGGCCTAGGGAAAGGCTGCTAAGTCACTGAGGAGATGCCCCGGAAGCTGGCATGCTGCTCTCTTCCCTCCTCAGCCACGGGGAGTTAGAGGCTTCATCTGTCATACACTCTGTTCATGGCCTTGCTACAGGCCCAGTTCCTGTGCAGGGCTGAGCAACTGTAGACTGAAATTAAGAGTCAGACCTTTTCTTCTCTTTAAGTTGATGGTCTCAGGTGTTTTATTACAGCAATGGAAACCTGCCAGCACCCCTCACCCTTTCTGGCTGTAAGGACTAAGTGTGTGAGGGGCAGAAGAGTGCTTGACTGATAAATAATGTGTGGCTTATTTCTCATGTCACTCCCTCTCAAAGAACTCCCCCCTCCACAAGAATAATAAAGAGCACTTCAGTCTTCTACATTAGGGGTACAGCAAATTACAGCTGGTGGCCAAGTCTGGCCAACCATGAGTTTTAGTCAACCCATGAACTCAGAAAGGTGTTTAATGTTCTTTTTTTGTTCTTTGTTTTGTTCTTCATTCTGGTGACAAACCACATGGTCTCCTCGAATGTTTTCAGATGGAGGTGCACAGTTGTATACACACATGTGCACATGCAGGCCACAGATCAATATCAAACTCGCCCCCCCCCATGGGTGCTACAGATCAAAATTCAAGCTTGATCAGCATTTTACAGACTGAGCCTGTTCCTAGCCCTGACTTTGAGCTTCTGATCCTCCTGCCTCCACCGTCTCAGTACTGAAATTATAGACTTATACCACTCTGACCAATTGATGTGGAGCCAGGGATCAAACCTACAGCCTTGTGTAAGTTAGGCAAGCGTTCTATCTTCTGAGCTACACCGGCAACCTAGTTTCACATTCTTAAGTGACTTGGGGGTGGGGGGAAATCCAACGAAGAAGATGTTTTATGACATGAAAATTCTATGAAATGCAAATTTCACTTTCCACACCGGCTTTGCCGGCATGCAGCCATATCTGTTTACATGTGTGCTAGATGAAGCTCCTTTTGCACTGTCAGCAGCTCAGTATTTACAAAAGATTTAGCACCCGACAACTCAGCAATATTAATTCTATCCCTTTCCACAATCTTCTGACCCCAGCGGCTATTCCTCTCCGAGGTCACCTCAGCTGGTCTCTGTACCCTTTGGGTTGCTGGAACCCTAGAGGCTGGCAAGAGGAAATGTCCACTGCTGTTTTGCCATCTTCCTGTTCAATGTCACCTCTCATGGACATGGGTTCTATGTGAAGTGAGCATTTAATGGAATAAAAAGAAAAAAGGATGGAAGAAAAGGCGGGGGGAAACAGTAGAAAGGAAGAAATGGGTTTTCGAGGGTAACTTCTAAGAAAGGAAGTGATAGGACACTCTGAATTTAGCTATTCTAAGAATGCGTGCTTCTATTTTGGTCATGTTTTTTCACAACCCCACAGTTCGTTTTACTATTTATAAAGAAGACATAAGGATGTGTATTCATAAATAGATAAAAATGAACCGTAGCTTTCCTGAAGTGAGGTTCAATCGCTATCCAAATTTAACACCTTCCCATTTACACTGAGGATTTGTTCAGTTCTTGTGGAAAAAAAACATTTCTAATTTTAAGTCCCCAACGTTATGTGATCTCTCTCTCTCTCTCTCTCTCTCTTTCCTCCCCTCCCCTCCCCTCTCCTCTGTGTGTGTCTGTCTCTGTCTGTGTGTGTCTGTCTCTTCCCTTCCCTCTGTATGTCTCTCTCTGTCTCTATGTGTATGTGGGTCTCTTTCTCTGTCTCTCTGTCTCTCTGTCTCTCTCCCCCTCTGCGTGTGTCTGTGTATGTATCTGTCTCTCTCTGTCTCTGTCTCTCTCTCTTCTGTGTGTGTCTGTCTCTCTATGTATGTCTGTCTCTGTCTCTCTCTCTCACCTTCCCTCTGTGTGTGTTTCTGTCTGTCTCTCTGTCTCTCTCCCTCTCTCTGAGCTAGGGTCCCATGATGTAGCCTAGGTTTGACTCAGACTCTCTGCCTTACTCAGCTTCCCGCACTCTGGGATTACAAGTATGTCACGGCACCTGAGTCCAGTGGCTCCTTTTGCTCTCTGTGGTGTGGGGCTTTATGCAGGCTAGGCAAGTACTTTCCTACTGAGCACCGCCCCAGCCCCAAGAGATTCTTCAGGGGAGTGGCTCTAAAGAAAATGCATAATGCACAGTCAACATCGTCAAGTTTTGATTCTACCGATAACCTTCAGTCTGTGTCATAATAAAATCTTCCTTCCAGCTAGATGCCATAGCAGCTTACCTCTCCTGCCATAGGTCAACTACAAGGCTTTTCCAGTACACAGGCTAGCTCACCAGCCAATGAAGAAAGACCTGCCCTGAAGGTCTTCCAATTGTCTTGAGACCGTGGAATAGCCTGGCTGGAAGATGTGCTTTATCTTAAACCTTTTTAAAAGGCTTTCTAGTGTTTCTAAGTGCTTTCCTGCATGTGTGTAGTCATAGAGCATGCTGAATTTAGCTATTCTGGGAATGAGTGCTTCCTTTCTGGTCATGGTTTGTTTTTTCATAACAGCACAAGCTTACCTGGTGCTCTTGGAGGCCAGAAGAGGGCGTTTGTGGGCATAATGTTTTTGTATGATGTTTACACAGTTAAACTTAGCTTACAGTTAAGTTGTTCAAATGCTGACTTCTCTGCATTCATATCTGGTTTCAATCCGGACACAGCATTGTAATGCTTATACCGAGAATCTCCTGTCTCAAGTTTGTGTAAACTGTTCTTATCATTTCTTCTCTGCCTTGTCAATAAATGCTGGACAGAAGAGAGAATAGGGTGGGTTGTTCTCCTGCCAGAGGAAGGAGGGAGTGAGGGGAGATTCAGATCATTAAGCCAGCAGGATGGAAGAATTGGAACCATGAAGAAAGGGTCTGAAGAGCTCCATCAATACTAATATGCAAGCATCCTGGGATGGGCTCAGAAGCTGTCAGATTAGCACAGAAGTTTAAGGGAGATCATTTAACTGCTCAGCTATCGAGGTGCAGCTTTAAATAAATCTTGGTTTCTCTGTGAAGTTATTGGGGACTAGCATAAGGTAATAAATATAGCCATCAGATTAATTCACTGCCACATTAATATTAAAGTGTTTTCATTTGTAGACATTCACTCTGGAACTGGAGTTATAGATGGTTGTGAGGTGCTGCGTGGGGTGCCCAGCAGAAAACCCAGGACTTCTGTAATAGTAGCAAGTGCTCATAACAGCTGAGCCATATCTCTAGTCCCAATATATCCATCTCCTTAAAAGTAGGGCTTACTGAGAAGACATTAAATTCCAAGGCATTTTCATCTTTATGCTATCATATCGCCCTTATAGGAAACCATACAAAACACAGTTCAGAGAGTTCTTTCAAATTCCACAACTATTAAGTAATAAGACAAAGACTTGAGTCTACATCTCTGGCCTTGGATCCAAAACACCTTCCTGAATAATTTTGGTGGTTAGCGGCTCAGGTTAGAGAGGATGCTGGCTCTTTTGTCCACTTGGCACAAATATATATATGACAGCACAAGGAACTGCTTCCATCAGATTGGCTGTGGGCATGTCTGTAGGGCATAGTCTTGGATAATGATTGATATGAGAGGACTCAGCCCACTGTGAGGGATTGACAACGTTGAGAAGGTGTTTGGAGTTATATAAGAAGCAGAGCAATGCCAAGTGTTGTTAAGGTTTGATCTGTTGCTATGTATTGTGATGTACATACTGGCCCCCAAGATCTGTTTGCCTCAGGGATGAGGGAATCCTCATCACACCAAGTGATGCTATGTACCTTGCTCCAAATGTAAAACTATTGGTTGAATAAAGATGCCTACAGCGTATGGCTGGGCAGAAAAGTGGTAGGTGAAACTTCAGTTCCCAGGAGTTGGGGCTGGGAGAGACCATGAGAGAAGAGAGAAAGTGGAGAGAAGGGAAGATGGCATGGCTTAAGGGATCATGAGAACTGCCATTAGGGCTGGCCAGTCAGAGTAAGTGTGTCCCTAGTGGCCGGCCAATGGTGGTACATGCCTTTAATCCCAGCACTTGGGAGGCAGAGGCAGGTGGATTTCTGAGTTTGAGGCCAGCCTGGTCTACAAAGTGAGTTCCAGGACAGCCAGGGCTACACAGAGAAAGCCTGTCTTGAAGAAAAAAAAATACCCTGTCTCAAAACAAAACAAAACAGAGAGAGAGAGAGAGAGAGTCCCAAAAGGAACATGGCAAGTCATATTTCGGGGCTATTGCCAGGGAAGTAGACAAAATAGCGTAGAGGGTGAATATCTGCCCAGTTCTAGTGCTTTAAAGATTTATTGTAAATATGAACGTTTTGTGTCTTTTATCTCAGAACCAAATGATCAATATGGGACTAGAAACTCCCGACTGAGATTAAATATCGACAACAGAGCGTGGTGGCGCATGCCTTTAATCCTAGCACTCGGGAGGCAGGGGCAGGTGGATTTCTGAGTTCGAGGCTAGCCTGGTCTACAGAGTGAATTCTAGGACAGCCAGGGCTACACAGAGAAACCCTGTCTCAGAAAACAACCACAACAAAGCAAGCTAGTAAGCAATGTTCCCCCACAGTTCCTACCTCTGTTCCCGTTTGAGTTCCTGCTCTGACTTCTCTCAATGATCAGTCATTGGTCAGGATGTATAAAACCAAATAACCCTTTCTTATCCCCGTCTCCCAAGTTGCTTTTTGGCCAAGGTGTTTATCAAAACAAAAGAAAGCAAACAAGGACAGAAAGAGAGAGGTTTTGTTTTGTTTTGTTTTGTTTTTGATTTTTGGAGACAGGGTTTCTCTGTGTAGCCCTGGCTGTCCTGGAACTCACTTTGTAGACCAGGCTGGCCTCCAACTCAGAAATCTGCCTGCCTCTGCTCTGCCTCTGCCTCCCAAGTGCTGGGATTAAAGTCGTGCACCACCCCCTACCCAGCCCCCCCAGAGAGCTGTGACTCTGCTGAATGTAAGCAAGGGTTCCCTGACCTCACTGAGAAACTTTAGAGCATAATAGAAGCTATTTCACTGGTTGAGGTAATAAGGCCATCATGACCTGTGCAAAGTGTTCACCAAGCAGCCCGTTGTCAGGATTCTCTTAATATTTAGCCATCTACAGTGCTGAGAGGATGAAGTCTGTCCTGATGAAAATGTCAAGGGAGGGCTTGATACAAGATAATTTCCAAAAGAAAGAAACAACGGTTTCCCAGCTAGGACAATGGCTTTATCATTCATGACTGGTGAGTTGGCAAAGAGAGAGTGTACACAATTGGGAGGGCATGGTTATCACACAGTGGAGACCAGGAAGTGGCCAGCAGCCGCAGCACAAAAGTGGGGGCTGAAGACTGGGCTCAGACAGAGGTCATTCATCACTATGGAGACTGTTTTAGCCCATAAGATGACGTCACTAGGCTATGTGAATGTGAGTGTGGGTTACTGAGGGAGGACATGGGCCTGAGGATGGGGCTCTGAGATCAGTTCATACTTGGAGTGCAGCAAGAGGCAGGTAGACACGGGATATCTCCATGAGGGCAGGATGAGCCAGGGGCATGATGCATATCCCAGAAACAAGTAGGAGAGAGACTAGAGGAAATGCTATAGTGTGGATATGGCATGTTTACCCAAAGGGGTCCTGTGTCAGAAGCTTGATGTCCAGTGTGACAATACCGAGGTGATATGGTAGACAGGTAGCACCATCCCAGACTCTCAGCACTCAGGAGGCTGAGACGGGAGGATCAAAGGTGACTTTACTTTTCTACATGTTCACTTCTTGAGAAATTCATGCATGAGCACGCTGTGTTTACCTCATTTTCACCCTTTCCTCCCTTCCTGCAACATTTTCCCCTGGAGTGAGCATGCATAGTGAAACCCTCTCAAAACTGAGCCAGGCCCAGTACTCAGGAGGCAGAAGCAGGAGAAACATCCCTAGGTTCAAGCACAGCCAAGTTCACACAGCAAGTCTCACACCACCCAGGGCTATAGAATGACATCCTGTGTCAAAAGCAAATACAAAAAAAGAGACTGGAGAGGGGGTGCTGGAGAGATGGCTCTGTGGTTAGCAGCACTGACTGCTCTTCCAGAGATCTTAAGTTCGATTCCCAGCAACCGCATGGTGACTCACAACCATCTACAATGTGATCTGATGCCCTCTTCTGGTGTGTCTGAAGACAACTACGGTAAGAGCTAAGATAAATAAATCTTTCAAATGTTTAAAAACAAACAAACAAAACCAAAAACAGAGACTGGGGAGATGGCTCAGTAGGTAAAGACACTGACCACAAAGTGGACAGCCTGAGTTGTACCCACATGGTAGAAGGAAAGACCAACTCCCATAAGCTGTCCTGTGAGCTCCACATTGCAAATGCCCACACATACTTGCAAATAAATGTAAAATAAATAAATAGAGGCATGGCCTACTAGAAGTTAGTTAGGTCGTTGGCATTGAGGTAGGTCTTACAAGAGTGGGTTATTGGGCTAGAAATATCACTCAGAGCTAGGTCTGTCTGAGGCTGGAGAGATGGCTCTGTAAGAAAGAAAAGTAGAAAGCTGCCCAGCTCGTGTTTAGGTGGACATGGAGGCACATACTTGCAATCTCAGCACTCAGGAGGCAAAGAGAAGAAATAAAAGGGAAAGTTGATTGTTATAAACAGTGAGCCTGGAGCTGGAGAGATGGCTCAGCAGTTAAGAACACTGACTGTTCTTCCAGAGGTTCTGAGTTCAAATCCCAGCAACCACATGGTGTCTCACTACCATCTGCAATCAGATCCTATGCCCTCTTCTGGCATGTCTGAAGAGAGCAACAGTGTACTTATATAAAATAAATCTTTATAAATAAATAAATAATGAGCCTAACCATTAAGTCTTTCTGGCTCCCTCCCTCTTTTACCACATTTTGACGCATTCCTGTCTTGATGACCTCAGAGAATGAGAAACTGAAAGGACTTCTGATCTTTCAGTCTCCAAAACTGTGTGCTAAATAATCTTTTCTCATTCCTTACCTTGGGTATCTTATTACAGCAACAGAAAAGGATGGCTGTGTCTTCTGGTAACTCATGCTCAGAAGTCAGTGAGCAGGAAGTAGTCCCCACACTTGGCAGGGTGAAGGGGACAGTAAGTAAATACTGTGCCTACCTATAAACAAGTGGCTGCTGCAGAGATCTGGGGTGAGTCTAACAGGCTCATATTGTTATGTTTGCCTGGCCTTAACCTTCAACAGGGCCTCTGATCAACAGGGCATTCAAGATCCAGAGAACACAGAAGCAGCAGCCAAGGGCATGATGGAACCACAACCCCCAGAGAAGAACGAGCAAGGCAAACATTTGTGGTGCTAAGAAGGGAGCTAGAAAAGCTGTCTGAGGCTGGAGAGATGGCTCAGGGGTTAAGAGCACTGATTGCTCTTCCAGAGATCCTGAGTTCAAATCCCAGCAACCACATGGTGGCCCACAACCATCTGTAATGAGATCTGATGCACTCTTCTAGTGTGTCTGAAGACAGCTACAGTGAACTTATATATAATAAATCTTTTTGTTTGTTTGTTTGTTTTTGAGACAGGGTTTTTCTGTGTAGCTCTGGCTGTCCTGGAACTCACTCTGTAGACCAGGCTGGCCTCGAACTCAGAAATCCGCCTGCCTCTGCCTCCCGAGTTCTGGGATTAAAGGCGTGCGCCACCACGCCCAGCTATATATAATAAACTTTTTTAAAAAAGAAAAGAGAGGCAGAGGCAGGCAGATTTCTGAGTTTGAGGCCAGCCTGGTCTACAAAGTGGGTTCTAGGACAGCCAGGGTTACACAGAGAAACCCTGTCTCGAAAAACCAAAAAAAAAAAAAAAAAAGAAAGAAAGAAAGAAAGAAAGAAAGAAAGAAAGAAAGAAAGAAAGAGAAAAGAAAAGCTGAGTCATAGCTGTCAGTCACTGAACAGTTTTGAAAGTGAGTGACCCGTGGTTAGGTCTGTGCTTTAAAATACAAAGAAGGGGTATAGAAGTCGGGGCAGCAGGATGTCAGGACTGCAGCAGCCCAGGCAAAGACCATACAAGTGGGAACATGGCAGTGATCAGAGGGACATTAGGCTAAAGGCAGGGCTGGCAGGGTGTGATGCCAGGTACGTTGAAAGTTTGGAGCTTCCTGGGAGTGCAAGCTGCTATAGAGACCTGAGAGCGTCAGGAGGCGTGGGGGTTAGGAGATAGTAGTGCCTCCTTCTCTTGCTTTCTCCTATTTCCGTTTTTGCATTGAGCTATTCAGCTAATAAAATGAGCCCTGCATTTGTATAATCTTCCCTCAGAATAAAGACTACCACCAGGGAGCTAGTGAGATGGTTCAGCTGGTATGAGCACTGACTGCTCTTCTGAAGGTCCTGAGTTCAAATCCCAGTGACCACATGGTGGTTCACAACCACCTATAATGAGATCTATCGCCCTCTCCTGGTGTGTACTTATGTGTAATAATAAATAAAAATTTTAGCCGGGCGTGGTGGTGCACGCCTTTAATCCCAGCACTCGGGAGGCAGAGGTAGGTGGATTTCTGAGTTCGAGGCCAGCCTGGTCTACAGAGTGAGCTCCAGGACAGCCAGGACTATACAGAGAAACCCTGTCTCGAAAAACAAAACAAAGGGCTGTACAGAGAAACCCTGTCTCAAAAAAAAAAAAAAAAGAAAAGAAAAGAAAAACAAAACAAAACAAAAAATAAATAAATAAATAAATAAATAAAAATTTTAAAAAATAATAATAAAACAACAAACCATAAAAAAAAATGCCAGGTGTGGTGGCGCACGCCTTTAATCCCAGCACTTGGGAGGCAGAGGCAGGCGGATTTCTGAGTTTGAGGCCATTCTGGTCTACAAAGTGAGTTCCAGGACAGCCAGGGCTATACAGAGAAACCCTGTCTCAAAACACCCCCCCAAAAAAA
>LR749520.1:1641861-1684260 GCA_902729485.2 Mus minutoides
CTCTCCACAGACCCATCTCTGCACAGCCCCCTCTCCATGGCCCCATCTCCACAGACCCCTCTCCACAGCCCCATCTCTCCACAGACCCCTCTCCACAGCCCCATCTCTCCACAGCCCCATCTCCACAGCCCCATCTCTGCAGCCCCATCTCTCCACAGCCCCATCTCCACAGCCCCATCTCTGCAGCCCCATCTCTCCACAGCCCCATCTCCACAGCCCCACCACCTGTATTTACTCACTACATTATTTCTCATATTCACCCCTGGATATAGTGTCTAGGAATATACTACATTTCACCTGAGGGAAAAATATTTTTCTATTCTAGATGCATTAACTGTTTTGTTTGTTTAACTTGGGATATTTTGAGTGAAAAGTTGAGCAAGATATGTGTTTTCTGTAAATACTTAGCCTTGGCTGAGCCTTGATGATGTGCACATTCTCCCTCTTCCCTAGCTAGAGGAGACAGGGTAGAGATGCTCTACCATCAATCATTTTCTGTAAGGTGGTTGCAGGATATAGAGAAGTACAGCTTGGTTGTGCACACTTGTTAAAAAAAACCACAACTTTGCAACAGTTTATTGCTGAAGCAGGAAAGTCCCCACTCACTCAGAATCCTAGAGGATTCTGACCTCTTCAGCTAGTCACAAAAATAGCGTGGGCTTTGAGCCTGCTGGATGTCACTGGGCGCCTACTGAGTGACCTCGCTGAGCCCCTGCTAGATCATTTTGAAGATAGGACTGGTGCCTGCCTACCTTGAAGCCCAGCTTTGTGGCGATGAAGATGATGGCAAGCCTCACTTGCTCTCAGACCCTGAGTCTCGTCTTACACTTAAATCTGGAAACTGCTTAAGTAGAAAGTGCTTGCATAACAAAGACCAAGATATGCATTTGTCTCCTGGCTGTATAATTTGTTTTAAATTTAACTTTTAGTATGCAGCCCTCCAGAGAAATAATCAAGAATAATTTGGTAAAATAGATTCCCATAGGTCCAATTCTCCAGTTCAGACAGCAGCAAAAGCGTAGGAGATCTGTGCTTCCTGCTCTTCTGCAGGGTGAGGAGAGAGCAGCCATTCAGGGAATCACGGCTCTAGTCTTTGATTTTTGTCTCTACAGTTTTAGTGTGCATTTCTGAGACATTGCATGCCCAGTGCCATGTCTTCTTGCAGCGTATGCAAATCAGAATACAATAAAGTGCCTCATAAGAAGGGGCCATAGGTCTCTTTATCAAGGGCTGCTTAGCAAGCACTTGTCACAGTCGATGGCATCTGATGCTTCCTGATCCAGGCAAGCATTTTTTTTTTAATGATATGTAATCTTTATATGTATTTGTGAGATGTGTGTAGACATCAGATGGGACTAGCCTTTTCTTTCCTCCAACACTAACCAACTCTGTTTTGGGAACCTTCAGATTCATAGTTATTTTGAACATGTAAATGTATTTGTTGGGACAGTTTGTGCTTCCCCCTACTCTTTTAGGCTTTTATTTCCCTTTAAAGTCACTAAGGAAATGTGGAAAGCTGCTTCCAGGCAGGCCTTGATGGTGCATGCCTTTGATCCCAGCACTTGGGAGACAGAGTCAGACAGATCTGTGCGAGTTTGAGGCCAGCCAGCCAGGTCTATATAGTGAGACCCCATATCAAAAATGAATAAATAAATAAATAAATAAATAACAAAAAAGGAAGGAAGAAGCCGGGCGTGGTGGCGCACGCCTTTAATCCCAGCACTCGGGAGGCAGAGGCAGGCGGATTTCTGAGTTCGAGGCCAGCCTGGTCTACCAAGTGAGTTCCAGGACAGCCAGGGCTACACAGAGAAACCCTGTCTCGAAAAACCAAAAAAAAAAAAAAAAAGAAAGGAAGGAAGAGAGGGAGGGAGGGAGGGAGGGAGGGAGAGAGAGAGAGAGAGAGAGAGAGAGAGAGAGAGAGAGAGAAAGAAAGAAAGAAAAAGAAAAGGAAGGAAGGAAGGAAGGAAGAAAAGAAAGGAAGGAAGGAAGGAAGAAAGAAAGAAAGAAAGAAAGAAAGAAAGAAAGAAAAGAGAAAGAAGAGGAAGGAAGGAAGGAAGGAAGGAAGGAAGGAAGGAAGGAAGGAAGGAAGGAAGGAGTCACATCGAGGTGATAGAAAGTAATTTTTTCCCCATGTTTTTACTTGTCTTTGAAAGTCAGGTAAAGGGAAGAAAGGAAAAGGCCGGCCCAAGACCTCCGGCAAGAAGCAGAAGCTGAAGAAGCCGGAAGTGGACATCATGAGCCCCGCAGCCATGCTGAACCTGTACTACATTGCTCACAATGTTGCCGACTGCCTGTACCTGCGAGGCTTCCGGTGGCCAGAGGCTCCCAAAGGGAAAAGGGGAAAAAAATAAGATTTAGGTGATAGAATTCAAAGCATGCCTTGGTCTCAAAGAACAGAAAGTAGGAGAATGCATTTAGGATAACTCAAGGACTTCGGCCAAACGGGCTCTAAAAGACAAGCGGAAACACATAGCCACTGTGCTTTTCTGTGATAAGCAATAGCAAATGACGTTTTTATTTCTGAAGCTAAGCCAGGCGCTAGGTTTGGTTTTTCAGATGTAATCAGGAAAAGTAGTTCATAAAGGTTACCCTGGCACTGGTAGTAATTTTTTAAAATATTATAATCATAATTCTAGACTGAATTAAACCTTGTTCTCAGAAGGCAGCTCCAGTTTGCGTGAGTTGTTTTCTTTGGTGAGGGGTCGGCTCAGAAAGGACCAGGCAGAAAGCTCAGGCCTAACTCGTAAAAACATTTTCTGCTGTGGTTTGGTTTTGGGTTTTCTTTGTTTTCTTTTTC
The DNA here is from genome assembly GCA_902729485.2 of Mus minutoides. Taxonomy (NCBI): domain Eukaryota; kingdom Metazoa; phylum Chordata; class Mammalia; order Rodentia; family Muridae; genus Mus; species Mus minutoides. The sequence continues at coordinate 1,644,659 of LR749520.1, forward strand.
GATGCTGGGGATGAACCTGGGGCCTCTGTTCAGGAAGAGCCATTAAATTACCCCTAGCTGCCCCCCTTTTTTTTTTTAACAAAATGGAAAATAAATAACTTGTTTTTATAATTTTCTGCTTAGCTGTCTTTTTCTAATTCGAATTAACCACACACTCCGGTCGGTGGAGACTAAAATCATCAAGAGCTGGGGCCAGGAAAATGGTTCTGGATGTAGTAGTTGCCATGGAAACACAAGTACCTGAGTTTGATCCCCAGCATCTCCCATGGCATCCAGATACCATGTGAGTGGTACATGCCCGTAATCCTAGCCCCAGGGAGGCAGAGACCGGGGGATCCCTGGGGCTTGTGGGCCAATCAGTCTAGCTGATAGTGAGGTCCAAGTTCAGTGAGACCCTGTAGGAAGCAGTGAGGGAATGTACCAATGTCAATCAGTGGTCTCTCGACACGTGTGTGTTACACACACACACACACACACACACACACACACACACACACACACATCTATGTGGTGGATGAAGGAAGGGGAGCAAGTTAAGAAAGTTAGCTTTCAGTTGTGACAGAGGGCCTGAGGAAAGCAGCTTAAAAGAGGAAAGACTCACAGTTTGAGAGGCTGGCCCCATTATTTGGAGAATGAGACACAGCAGAGTACCACGGCAATGAGAACACAGGGCAGAAGAGGCCCCAGAGAGTGGCCAGGGAGGAAAAGTTGTGAGGGTCCACAGACAAGCCTTCCTTCCTTCCTCCCTGAAGTGTGGGGCTCCCACTGTGAACCTCAGCTAGCCTAGAACTCACAGTGTAGACCAGACAAGCCTAGAGTTCAGAGCTCCGTCTACCTCTGCCTCCCAAATGCATGCGACTAAGACACACTTTTCAAAAATGTGCCTCGGATGACTGCCTTCCCCTCAGTAGACCCTGTTGCCTACAGTTTCCATCAACCACCGTTTCGGCTGAGTCCGCTGGTGTGGATTAATCTGATGATACGATTATGGTCCTAATGTCCCAGTCATCTCTGAACAGTGCTCTGCCACAGCTAAACCTTCAATCCATGAATCATTGTGGAACATTCCAGACTTAACGGTAATACCCTGTCCTTAGTCCCCAAAGACACATGCTCATTACACAAGGTAAAAGACAGTCAAGAATCCCCAAATTCTCAGAGGTTCCAGGACTGCACAAAGGTCTAAATCAAAAGTCTCCTGAGACTGGAGCCCTTAGCTCTGAGCCCCTGTAAAATGTGGGAGACCTTGACACTTGGAAGGGGGCAGTTTCATGTATAGATGGTATCCCTGATTTCAGCACTCCTTACCTGCCTCCTGCTCTGCCTTCCTGGCCCTCACTGCTCCCCAACCCACCACCCTGACACCTGCAGAGTGTGCTCTATTCACAGTCCAGTGCTCAGAGCCAGTTCATGGAGGCAAGGGCCATGCTAGGACAGACACAGTCCACTCTGGGTCACTTAAGTTGGACTACATATTGCCGTGTGAGGTTTATGAAGTTCGTCAAAAGTGGCTGCAGCCCAGGACAGATGTCAGAGGAAATGATAAGAATCCCTGTGGTGCAAAAGTTGACCGCTCAGAACACATGAGAGTTGGTAATGAATGCAGTCCGTCCACCTGTGCCTTAAGTGCAGACGCAGCAGAAACCTGAAGCCAGCCGCCAAAGCGAGTGTACTTCTGTGAAGAGGCAGAAGGGCGGGGGGGGGGGGGCGATATCTTTTCCCTGGGCTTTAGAAACCAAGAATATCTTCCTGAGGTTGGAGACTGCTGCGTTTACTCTAATGCCTCTCATTCACAGAGGGGAGCATTGCCGGAGACCATGTGTCTTACAGGGGCTCCCAGGTTAATGCTGCCTTGGTGCTAAAAGGCTTATTGAGTCTTTGAACTTGTGGGATGTTTAATGTCCTTCTGTGCCTCCCTTAGGTACAGGAGTTTGTATTAGAGCAGTTGAGTGTTTTGGAATGTTGGTTGGTGCTTGCAGAACTTCCACTAGATGCTATCTGCAGCATGGACGACATTGTTTAGGGGACAGAGACATGGTCAGCTGACAGAGACGAAAAAGGACCACCTAGGGGACAGAAGCATGGCTGCAGTAGACTGATGGGAAGGGAGAAAGATGCGGGAATAATGTGTGGATGGGGGCATTGTACCCCCCAAACTGATGGCCTGTAACGAAGAGAGACAATGACAAATGCCAGAATATGGAGAAAACACCATTCTCAGATCTCACAGAGTGTAAGCGGCACAGCTGACAGGTTGTCTCAGTCAGGGTTTCTATTCTTGCACACAACATCATGACCAAGAAGCAAGTTGGGGAGGAAAGGGTTTATTTACACTTCCACATTGCTGTTCATCACCAAAGGAAGTCAGGGCAGGAACTTTGAGGCAGGAGTGGATGCAGAAGCCATTAAGGAATGCTGCTTCCCCTGGCTTGCTCAGCCTGCTCTCTTATAGAACCCAGGACCACCAGCCCCAGGATGGCACCACCCACAATGGCCCTCCCACCCTTGATCACTAATTGAGAAAATGCCTTACAGCTGGATCTCATGGAGGCCTTTCCTCAAGGGAGGCTTTCTCTGTGATAACTCCAGTTTGTGTCAAGTTGACACACAAAACCTGCCGGTAAGGAAGAATGCTCCAGGTATGGACTCCTTTCATACTAAAAGGACCCAAAGACAGTAAATATTTTGGGTTAGGTTTTGATTTGTTTTTTGTTTTTCAAGTCAGTGTTTCCTTAGCTGTCTTAGAACTCATTCTATAGACCAGGCTGGCCTCAAACTCACAGCATAGACTGCCTCTGCCTCTGCCTCCCAAGAGCTGGGATCTAAGATGTGCTCCATCATCACCTGGCAACAAATATTTGTTAAAGCAGCGAGATGCAGCTGAGCAACCCTGGAGGGTGAGGGAGCAGAGTGGTCCACATGTGCTCCGTGTTCTGTGATGCTCTAGCTTAGTGGTCCACATGTGCTCCTCATCCTGTGGTGCTCCATCTTAGTGATCCGAATGTGCTCTGCATCCTGTCATGCTCCAGCTTAGTGATCCGAATGTGCTCCACATCCTGTGGTGCTCCAGCTTAGTGATCCGAATGTGCTCTGCATCCTGTCATGCTCCAGCTTAGTGATCCGCACATGCTCTGCATCCTGTGATGCTCCAGTTTAGTGATCCACACATGCTCTGCATCCTGTCATGCTCCAGCTTAGTGATCCGAATGTGCTCCCCATCCTGTGGTGCTCCAGCTTAGTGATCCGAATGTGTTCTGCATCCTGTCATGCTCCAGCTTAGTGATCCACACATGCTCTGCATCCTGTGGTGCTCCAGTTTAGTGATCCACACATGCTCTGCATCCTGTCATGCTCCAGCTTAGTGATCCGAATGTGCTCCGCATGTTGTGATGCTCTAGCTTAGTGATCCACATGTGCTCCACATCCTGGGGTGCTCCAGCTTTCACTCCTGAGCCACCAGGCCAGGTCTCCAAAACCATCAGGACAGCCCTAGGGAGCGCGGGGCTCTCCTGACCTCTGTCACAATTCCTTCTGCACCTGTAGCTCTGCAGTATTCGCCCGCTCTTGCGATGACTATCCTGATTAGTGTCCTGACCAGTGCTTCTCAAACTTCCTGATACTGCGACCCTTTACTAAATTCCTCATGTTGTGGTGAGCCCTAACCATTCAGTTATGTTCATTGCTATTCCATAACTGCAAGTTTGCTACTGTTGTGAATCATAATGTAAATATCTTATATGTAGGAAGGGTATCTGATATACGACCCTCAAGGGGGTCATGACCCACAGGTTAAGAGCCAGTGAATGGTTTAGCAGTTAGGTGCACTTAACCTCTTTCTGAAGACCCAAGATCAATTTCTAGCACCCACATGGCAGCTTACAACTGTAACTCTAGTTCCAGATGGTCTTGCACCCGCGCACACACACATGTAGGCAAAACACCAATGCACATAAAAAAATAATGACAATAAATAAATCGTTTCTATTCATCAAAACAACTCATAACTTAGAACCTTCCACTATAGCTTGCAATGAGAAAGTATGTTTCTGATTTCCTGGCTAAAAAAAAAAAAAAAATGATGGTTGGCCAAGGTGGCACACACCTTTAATCCCAGCACGGGAGGCAGAGGCAGGCAGATCTCTTAGTTTGAGTCCAGTTTGGTCTACAGAGTTCCAGGACAGCTAAGGCTACACAGAGAAACCCTGTCTCAGAAAGAAAGTGGTAGAGGAAGGTTTTGCCCTCTGCCCTTTGCCTCCTGAGGATTCTTGGATTAAGCCCTCATCAAATTCCAGTGCTTGGATCTTCAAGTTTTAGCCTCCAGAACTATAAGAAGTAAACTTGCATTGTTTATTATTCCCCAGGCTTCTGTATTCTGTGATAGCCACACAGTGAGCTAAGCTACCATATAACCCACGACCACTTTCTATACATAGCTAAGAGGATTGACTTGGAGTCAAAACTTGCCCGTGTTTGTGGAACCGCCGTTCACAATAGTCAGCATGCCACCTGCCACTGTCCTGGGCCTCTCTGCACTTCTCCTTCATACCCACTCCCAGTCGGCACTTCCCATCTGGTCTCACTTGCCCGTTACTCCTGAAAGGCGTGGCTCTGCATCCACATTCGGTACCCACTAACTGGCACCTTGGATCTGCTACCCTATGGACAGCATCTCCCTGTTTCCCAATTTACTTCTTCCATGCCTGCTAGCATATATAACGCACCAATGAGAAATGAGGGGTCTGGTTCTTGCCAAAGCCTCAGCACAGAGTTGTAGAGCAGCCCCGCCCATCCCCATATACCCCTGCTCGCTAGAGGTGTCTCCCTGGGCCTTCTAGGTGCTCTGGCTTCTGGAACAGTCACTATAACGATGGCACAAGTTGTATTTGCTACAAGTAGGTCACCAGGGTGTGTAAAGGCAGTGTCAACACTTCCTTCCAAATTAAGGACCGTCTGTCCATCCATTGGCCTTGGAAGCTGGGTTGCCCCGGCCCCTTGACCTCTTCCTCTCTCTGAGTCCTTCATCTTTAACCCCTTTGAGACAGGCGGGGGATGTGCAGTCACCTTTTTTTGTTTATTTGTTTGTTTGGTTTTTTGTTTGTTTGTTTTGTTTTTTGAGACAGAGTTTCTCTGTATAGCCCTGGCTGTCCTGGAACTCAGTTTGTAGACCAGGCTGGCCTCGATCTCAGAAATCTGCCTGCCTCTGCCTCCCAAGTGCTGGGATTAAAGGCATGTGCCACCACTCCCTGCTTTTCTTTCTTTCTTTCTTTCTTTCTTTCTTTCTTTCTTTCTTTCTTTCTTTTTTTTTTTTTTTTTTTTTTTTTTTTTTGGTTTTTTGAGACAGGGTTTCTCTGTGTAGCTCTGGCTGTCCTGGAACTCACTTTGTAGACCAGGCTGGCCTCAAACTAAGAAATCTGCCTGCCTCTGCCTCCCAATGGTTGCAATTAAAGGCGTGCTCCACCATGCCCGGTCTGCTTTTCTTTTCTTTTCTTTTCTTTTCTTTTCTTTTCTTTTCTTTTCTTTTCTTTTCTGTCAGATGGCTGGGCTCCGTGCACACTCTCCACATCAACCTCCAAGAACAGTATCAGCAGGCTGTGCTGCAGTGTGGCCAGACTCTCTGGGAACATGAATGCCACCAAATGTCAATTAGGACTGAGAAGGGGTTTGGAAGGTGGTGCTGTTGACCCTGAGAGTGATCGAGGAAGAAAGTCTGTGAAGGCATGGGAGGAGTCACCAGAAGCCCAACTCTGTCCCCAAATGACAGATGAGCCGCACTCCCCACTGGTTTTCTGCTTCTGGGGAAACTGAAGCTAGCCCAGCGCATGCTTACACAGAGAAGTCACTTAACAGAAACTAGAGGCATCTGGGAAAGGGAAGAGCCTTAACTGAGGAACTGCCTCCACCACATCGGCCTGTGAGGATGTCTGTGGAGCATTTTCTTGATTACTGATCAACATAAGGGGACCCAGCCTACTTGAGGGCAGTGCCACCCCTGGGCAAGTGGGCCTGGGCTATATAAGAAATCACGCTGAGAAGCCAGAGAAACAAGCTAGTAAGCAGTTTCTCCGTGACCTCTGTTCCAGCTTCTTTGGTTTTTCCTCATGGATGGACTGTAAGCCTTAAGCCAGATAAACCCTTTCTTCCCCTAAGCTGGTTTTGGTCAGGATTTTATCACAGAGACGGGAAGCTAACCAGGACAAAGGTCATCTTCAGCTCCACAACGAGTTGGAGGGCCAGCTTGAGCTAGAGAAGACCTTCCTCAAAACAACAGTAAGTTGTATTAACATTACCTTTGTTTGTTTGCTTGTTTGTTTGTTTGTTTGTTTTCGAGACAGGGTTTCTCTGTGTAGCCCTGGCTGTCCTGGAACTCACTTTGTAGACCAGGCTGGCCTCGAACTCAGAAATTCACCTGCTTCTGCCTCCCGAGTGCTAGGATTAGAGGCATGCACCACCACGCCCAGCGTATTAACATTACCTTAACAATCATAATCTAAATTATGAAGGAACAGAAGTTAGTGGCGTGTGTTGTCTTCTGCTCATATGGCTATCTATTTAGTGACAGGTGTCACCACAGGACTTACTGTGTAGACCAGGCTGACCATCAGAATCAGCGAGATCTACTTGCCCCTGCCTTCCAAGTGATGGGATTAAAGGGATGGCATTACACCTGGAAAAAGTCTCAAGTATTCACTGACTCTCACGTGTTAGGAGCTTCGAACGTGTCAGGGATAGCAACACAATCAAACTTCACCCGTGTTGCCTTCTTCCTCTTTCTTTTCCTTTCGTGTGGGAGATGATCTAGCTCTGGCTTGCTCGAACCCAGCTACACTCCCAGCCTCGGCTCCTGATCTGTTTAGCCATTTTCCACTGCAGGCTTTCACAAGTAATTGAGTTATTTAGAGTTTTTGCTTTTATTATTTTTAAGTATGTATGTGTACCTGTGGGGGGGGGGGAGGTTGTTCATCTGAGTGCGTGTGCCCACAGAAGCCAGCCATGTAGACTTACAGATGGTTGTGAGCCACTTGGTGTGTGTGCTGGGCACTGAACTCAGGTCCTCTGGAAGAGCAATGCGTGCTCATAACTGCTGAGACATCTTTCCAGCCCCCGTTTTTACTGAGATATTTTATTTGTTTTTCACTTAACGTTATGAACACACACACACACACACACACACACACACACACGGGTAGAGAGAGAACATGCGTGAGTGCACATTGATGTGGACTTAGTTGAAGGGTCACTTTCAGATGTTGAACTGAATAGTATCTTCATGCTACTATAAACATTTTTACTTTTATTCTTGTCTCCTTCCTAGTGCCTGCACATTTCATTCGGTTGATACTGTAATTTGCCCAACTATTTTATGGGACATTTATTTTACTTCCAGTTTTAATGGATTCTTTTAGGCATTTTACTGTTATTATTGTTGTTGGGGTAAGATCTTGCTATGTGCCCAGTCTGGCCTCAATCTCTCTCTCCTTCTGCCCCAGCATCCCTAGATCTGGAATTATAGGTATGTACCATTATATCATGGTTATTGTTATTTTAGTTATTTTTTTAAAAATGAATTCCCATGCTTAGGACTGTTGCATTCAAACATAAAATACCTTTATAAGGCCAGATATGGATTTATAGGTCTGCTGGTTGTACCTCAAGTCTCACCTTCCTAGCGGGTTTGCTTCTGCCTGGAGGGTGCAGGAACAGTTAAGATGGAAGGAAAGTGATCAGAGTGATCAGAGTGATCAGAGGAGGCAGGGTCTCCTCTTGCCGGGAAGTGGGAACCCCATCCAGTTGCCCTTAGATTTAGGATATCTTTGTGATGATACCTTTGTATAGTCCTTAGTGTGAAGGTTAAGTCATTGATGCCTGGCTCACATCTGCATTCCACAGGATGGATAAGTGTGTGACCTCAGGCAAGCTGCCTAATTCTCTGTAGCATGAGTGAGAATAGACACTACCTTGAGAGGTATTATGAGATTAAATGAGATAGGGCGGCTGCTGTGTTCCACTCCAGTGCCTACCTATCACGTGATTGACACGCCAGGGGCACATGTTCCATCAGCAGGATTCACTAAAGAATGTGTAGGTGACTGGCTGCTAGTCACACTGTGGGTTTGGCTTTTTTTTTTTCCTCCCTACCTTCAATTTTATTCCCACACACAAATCTTGTGAGGTTAACTGATTTTAAATTGTCAGCGGAAACTTAATTCCATACATGAGAACAGAAAGCTTTAAACAGCTATCAACTAGGATGGTAGAGCGCTTGGGAGCACAGGCAATGTCCTGGAAACCAAAGGCTTACGGGTTTCAAACATCTGGCTTTGAAAGAAAGAACGGATGGACAGAGCATGGATCTGAAACAGCAGGCAGCATCCGGTCCTGTGGGGTGAGTCAGGCTGGGGTGACAGTGAAGACCCCACTCGGGAGATAACTAGGATTTCTTTCCTGAGTGAGAAGTTTGTCATCAAAAGAGAAACAAGAGAATATCCCCTTAACACTAATTAGCTGCAGGCAAGCTGTGGCGGTGCTCACCGGGAATCCAGCACTCGGGAGGTAGACGGTGGAAATTCAAGACTAGGCTCCGCTATGTCATGAAAATCAGTCTCAACAGCTACAAAACAGCCAGGGCTGAGATTGCTGGTGTGTAATGCCAGCATTGGGGATAGGGGTTGGAGTGGGGGATCCCAAGGAAGACGATCGCTTTAAGTTCCAGGGCATCCAGAGCTATAGAGTGAGACCATGCTTTAAAAAATAAAAAATAAAAAGGCTGGCTCAGCGGTTAAGAGCACTGACTGCTCTTCCAGAGGTCTTGAGTTCAAACCCCAGCAACCACATGGTGGCTCACAACCATCTGTAATGGGATCTGATGTCCTTTTCTGGTGTATCTGAAGAAAGCTACAGTGTACTTATACATAATAAATGAATAAATCTTAAAAACATGAAATAAAATAATAAACAAAAACAAGCAATCCTCTCTAATCAAACAAAAGAAAAAAAAAATAACCCAAACCTAATCAAATAGAAATTCACATTGACTACAGCAACTGAATCTTTAAAAAAAGAAAAATTAACAAGTAAAACACCAGAATCTCATGTAGTCCAGGCTGGCCTAATCATTATGTAGCTGAGGATGACCTGGAAATTTTGACCCTTCTACCCACATTCTGTTCATGGTAAAGATCAATCCCAGGGCTTCATGTATGCTTGGCAAACATTCTAACCCCTGGCTACTACCCAGCTTCATAAAGCATAGTTTGTTCAACACAAAGGTCAAACAACAAATAAATTTAATTAATTAATTAATTGATTAATTAATAAAAAACAAGAGTCAAGCCAGGCATGGTGGCACACACCTTTAATCCCAGCACTTGGGAGGCAGAGGCAACAACATAGTCTCCTGGCTTCTAGTTCCCAGCCACCCGGACTTGTCATCAGCTGGCTCTTCGGTTCTCTAGGACGAGTTGAGGCTGTCTCTGTGGGCCTGGATTTTGTTTTTCACGACACAGGAGGATAAGCGCCAAAATTCACTTTGTGTAATGCCATTCCTGTTCTCATGGTAACGGACGTCCATCAGCACCAAAATATATAAATGGCACCCCAGCATCACAGGGATGTTACCCCGACAACTGGAGTTTAGAGTTTACATTTTTAAAGTCTCGTGGGAGGGCTTAATTTCACTTTCTTCCAGAAAGCCTGTGGGGAGAGAATATTCAGTGAGAACTGTAGATGCTTATTTAGCCTTTGGTGAAGATTTGAGGATGTAAGATGACCAGTAGGAACCAACTTGCAGGGATTAGAGAAATGGCTCAGGAGGCAATAGCCACCCCCCACTCCTGCAAGCATGAGGACCTGAGTTCAAATCCCAGCACCCACCTAGAAAACAGGGCATGGATAAATACATACCACTAGTCCCAGTTCGCACCAGTAACCCCAGGGCTGTGCAGGATACAAACAGGCAGATCCCAAGGGCTGCTGGCCACTTGCCTAGCTCCTGGTTCTGAGGTGCAGATAGATGAGAACACTCAGTGTCTGTCCTCTACACACACACACACACACACACACACACACACACACACATCCACACCACCACACATGATAATGATGATGATATAATAATAATGGCCTCTATGTCTGAGTGTGGTGGCACAAGCCTACAATCCCTGCACTTGGGAAGTAAAACAGGAGGATCAAGACTTTAGGTCATCTTGGCTACATGCACACTTGAGAACAGGTTGGATTTCAAAGAACATAGAAACTTCAAGAAATTATTTTTCTTCCTTTGTTTTTTGTTTGTTTTTTTGTTTGTTTGTTTTTTATTGTTTTTTTTTTTTTTCGAGACAAGCTTTCTCTGTATAGCCCTGGCTGTCCTGGAACTCACTTTGTAGACCAGGCTGGCATCGAACTCAGAAATCCGCCTACCTCTGCCTCCCAAGTGCTGGGATTAAAGGTGTGCGCCACCACAGCCCGGCTGGTATTTATTTATTTATTTATTTGGTATTTTTTATTTTGTTTGTTGTTGTTGTTTATTTTTTTATTTTGTAGCTGTCTTAGTCAGGGTTTCTATTCCTGCACAAACATCATGACCAAGAAGCAAATTGGGGAGGAAAGGGTTTATTCGGCTTACATTTCCATACTGCTGTTCATCAAAGGAAGTCAGGACTGGAACTCAAGCAGGAGCTGATGCAGAAGCCATGGAGGGATGTTCTTTACTGGCTTGCTTCCCTTGGCTTGCTCAGCCTGCTCTCTTATAGAACCCAAGACTGCCAGCCCAGAGATGGTCCCACCCACAAGGGGCCCTTGATCACTAATTGAGAAAATGCCTCACAGCTAGATCTCATGGAGGCATTTCCCTAACTGAAACTCCTTTTTCTGTGATAATTCCAGCTGTGTCAAGTTGACACAAACCTAGCCAGGACAGTAGCCTAGTGTAGCCTTGGCTAGCCTGGAGCTTGCTATGTGGATTAAATTGGCCTCAAACTCACAGAGATCCTCCTGCCTCTGCCTTCTGCTATAAAAGGCATGTCCAAACAAGCTAGGCACCCAAGGGATTTGAAAATAATAGGGTATTTTGATTTTCTCAGAGGTCATGTATTCCATTCATCACCCTGAAATCAACAGAGCTAAGACTGTCTCTGTTATGTGTTTATAGGGAGCCCCCCTCATTTCTTTTCTTTAAGATTTATTTATTTCATGTATGTGGGTACACTGTCGCTGTATTAGATCCCATTATAGATGGTTGTGAGCCATCATGAGGTTGCTGGGATTTGAACTCAGGACCTCTGGAAGAGCAGTCAGTGCTCTTAACCACTAAGCCATCTCTCCAGCCTACCTCCCATCTCTGTAGCAGGGCTACAGCAGTCCTGTGGACACAGCCCTTCTGTGTGTAGAACTGATACTGCCTAGGGGTGCAGGAACAGGTTCTGCCAATTTAAGAATTAAAAGTCAGGAATAGTTTGAAAGTCAAGCGACAATTGTATTAATCTTCAAAAAGAAAAAGCAGAGCCAGGCAGTGGTAACACACGACTTTAATCCCAGCACTCAGGGGAAGAGGCAGGAGGATCTCTAAATTCAAGGCCAGCCTGGTCTGCATAATGAGTTCCAGGATAGCCAGGGATACAAAGAAAAACCCTGACTAAAAAAAACTAAAATTTAATTAATTAATTAATTAATTAATTAAAAACAAGAGTCAAGCCAGGCATGGTGGCACACACCTTTAATTCCAGCACTTGGGAGGCAGAGGCAGGTAAATTTCTGAGTTCGAAGCCAGCCTGGTCTACAAAGTGAGTTCCAGAACAGTCAGGACTATACAGAGAAACCCTGTCTCGAAGAAAAAACAAAAAAACAAACAAGAGCCAGGCAAAGTGGTGCATGTCTTTGACCCAATCACTTGGAAGATGGAAGTAGGTAGATTTGTGTGAGTTCAAAGCCAACTGGGCCAGAAAAGCTACACAGGGACATAAGGAGACAGTGGGAGGAAGACGAGGAGGAGGAAAAAGAAGGAAGGAAGGAAGGAAGGAAGGAAGGAAGGNAGGAAGGAAGGGAGGGAGGGGGGAAAGGAAAAGAAAGAAGAAAAGAGAGAAGACGACTAGACCAAGAGCAGGGCAGGACAGCTAGCTGTAAATCTCAGTAGTTGCACAGAGGAAGAAAATGGAAAGAAAATGAAGTCATGCTACTGACTTAAGCTCACATGAAGGTCACCATGTTCAGAGCTTTAGCACGTGGCTCTCAATGTGTGGGTCTCAAGGACACCTTTGAGGGTTGAATGACCCTTCCGTAGGGATTGGATATCAGATATCCTGTGTATCCGATATTTACGTTAGGATTCCTAACAGTAGAAAAATTGCAGTTAAGAAGTAGCAATGAGCCGGGCGTGGTGGCGCACGCCTTTAATCTCAGCACTTGGGAGGCAGAGGCAGGCAGATTTCTGAGTTCGAGGCCAGCCTGGTCTACAAAGTGAGTTCCAGGACAGCCAGGGCTATACAGAGAAACCCTATCTCAAAAACAAAACAAAACAAAAAACAAAACAAAAACCCCAAAGAAACAAACAAACAAAAATAAAAAACAGAAGTAGTGATGAAAATGATTTTATGGTTGGGGGTCACCACAACATGAGGAACTGTATAAAAGGTAGGCACAATTGGGAAGGCTGAGAACCACTGCTTTAGAGAAAGACTAAAGCTTACTCATGCTCTGACCAACATCAGAAAAAAAGGAGCAAAAAGGAGAGCTAGGAAAGGCAGACAGATCCAGCTCCAACTTCATGGCAGCTTACTGGAACCAGGAATTCTGGGAAGGAAAAATATAATGTCTCATTAAAGGGACAATTATTCCAATTATCTCTTTAGCATGGCTTAAGGTGAGTCTGCCTTCCCAGGTGTGGCCCTGCCTTCTTGGGGTGGGGTGTCGGCTGGCCAACTGGACCAATTCATTTAATACTTAGTCTGCACATTGGCCAGAGAATTCATCCTCTTGACCTGGAGGAACCAATTTTCTGTGGACCTTTACTGTTACTGCATCAGCATCTGCAGTGTCTCTCACACGGCAGGCAGGGTGACTGTTCAGAGAGCCAGAGAGTGGACCTCCCTGATTTGTTTCACCTGTCTGGAGGGACTTGCCTTGCTGACTCCAAGTTACAGGTATAGAGGGCTGAATGGGGAGCCAGCCTGCCTCTGGGCGCTCTCAGAGCAGGAGCGGACAGCCAGAGACAGAGACCTCCGTAGACAAGCTCTGTACACTCTTTGTTTCTTCTCCCAGTGACCTTCCAGGTGTGTCCAAGGCCACAGAGCAGCAGGGGATGGCTAAGGTGAACCCAGCCTTGGAGAGGGTTGCTGTGGGAACTGTCCCCACCCATGTCAGAGCCATCAGGCCAGTGACAGACTTGGAGTCCCCATCTCTCACTTTGTCCTTTTGTTTCTAGGACTCTACCTCAACAGGAAGGCTGGTGGAGAGGCCGTGGTCCCCGTGGATAATGTCCTAGTGCTCTGGTACATTCTACACATGTGTTTTGCATGTTTACCTCCTGACTGCTCCCCAGACCAGAGTTGACTATTTCCCATGTGCGCAAGCATGTGACGGTCTGAGGATATTAAAAGTCAGTTCTCTCCTGCCACATGTGGTCCCAGGGATCAAACTGAGGTCAACTTAGGTGCAAGCCCCTTTACCTGCTGAGCCATCTCACTGGCCCTAAGTTGGGATTTTTGTTTTGTTTTGTTTTGTTTTATTGGTTTTCCTTTATTGAGATTTCCCACATTTATTTACTTGGGCAGTGGTGACACAGGAAGGTCAGAGGACAGCTTGTGAGCTTTGTATCTCTCCTGTCACCGTGAGGGCGCAAGGGTCAAACTCAGCTCATCAGGCTACAACAGCAAGGGTACCTGCTGAACCAGCTTGCCAGCCCTAAAATTATTATCTTAATCAATTAATCTTTAAAATTTCGTGTGCATTGATGTTTTGCCTGCATGTATGTCTCTGTGAAGGTGTCGGAGCCTCTGGTACTGGAGTTGCAGGCACTTGTGAGCTGCCATGTGGGTGTGTGTCCTCTGGAAGAGCAGCCAGTGCTCTCCAGCCCCTCAAACTCATTCTTTTGGATATAGATATATGTTTCCCCCTTGCTGTTTGTTGAAAACTCTTCTTTCCCTATGATCCCTCTTGATCTTGACACCTTTGTCAGAAATCAATGAATGTTTGCATGAGAATTTGTTTCTGGGTTCTCAGTTCCATTATGGTCTTCATGTTGGTACTCATTACTGTAGCTTAGTCTTCATGTTAGTACTCATTACTGTAGCTTAGTCTTCATGTTGGTACCCAGTACTGTAGCTTAGTCTTCATGTTGGTATTCATTACTGTAGCTTAGTCTTCATGTTGGTACTCATTACTGTAGCTTAGTCTTCATGTTGGTACCCAGTACTGTAGCTTAGTCTTCATGTTGGTACCCAGTACTGTAGCTTAGTCTTCATGTTGGTACCCAGTACTGTAGCTTAGTCTTCATGTTGGTACCCAGTACTGTAGTTTAGTCTTCTTTCTTCCCCTCCCTTCCTTCTTTCCTTCCTTCGTTCTTTCATTCTTTCTTTCATTCTTTCTTCTTTCATTTTTTGAGACAGGGTTTCTCTATGCCGTCTTGACTGTCCTGGAACTCGCTCTGTAGACTAGGCTGGCCACAACCTCACAGAGATCCTCCTGCCTCTGACTCCCAGGTGTGTGCTGCCCCGCCACCCGGCTTGGTCTTTTCTTTTAAGGCTCTGCCCTCCGTTTAACCACGTTAGAGCCTCCATCTGCAAGTACTGTCATGGTGGGATTGGGATTTCAACCTAGGAATTTGGGGGCAACATAAGCAGAAACACTCAAAGAAGTTATCCCTGGGGTTCCGGGAGACAGGAGTGGCTTCACAAAGGGAGGGTAGCCATTGTATTATCAACGGGGGGTTCTTCCGGTGAACATGGTCACTTGATGGACAAAAGGACTGGTTTGCAAAGTTTTCCAACGACACAGGCAAGAGTGCTAGAGAAATGACCCAACATTTAAGGACACTTCGAGAGGACGGGAGTCCAGTCTGGGGCCCTGCTGTGACCTCAGGGGGTCCAGTCATTTGTGGAATAAAGAGGCTGTTATAGAATCCATGGTGATTCTTCACCTGCACCCCCAATATTCCCTGGGAACTCCTGCGGGTTCTTCAGGCTTGGGCCACGTCTCTGGGTAACTCTGCCCCCACCCTAAGCCTGAGCAGTCGAGTCCCATGCGCTCTGCTGCCCCTCCTGCGCGGGCACTCCTAGTTTCTCTTGCCATCTCGCAGGGAAAGCTATCTTTCTGGCTTACTTATCTTCTTGGAATTAGAATGTTCCCTTTGGTGACCAAGAACAATGGCCAGCCCTACCTGGGTGGTGGCAACTGCCTGCCAACCACAGCTGCATGTGCCTTAGAGCCTGCAGCACACTTTTGGCAGACTGACCTAATTATAAAAAATAACAAGCCACATTTATAAAGTACAGAAAAATAAAAGTAGAAAAAATATTTTTAAATCCCCCTATAATCTTGCCACCCAGAGGCAGTCCCTGTTAACATTTCGATATGCTTCCTTCCTGGTTTTAAACACATTTTCTGTAGTTGACATCATACTATACATAATTTCATCTCAATTTTTTTCACTTATAACAGTATTTTAACTGACCATTAAACTTTGTTGGGGTTTTCTTTTTTCTTACCATATTAGGGTTTTTTTTTGTTTTTTTTGTTTTTTTTAAAGATTTATTTATTTATTATATGTAAGTACACTGTAGCTGTCTTCAGACACTCCAGAAGAGGGCGCCAGATCTCGTTACGGGTGGTTGTGAGCCACCATGTGGATGCTGGGATTTGAACTTATCACCTTCGGAAGAGCAGTCAGGTGCTCTTACCCGCTGAGCCATCTCACCAGCCCCCCATATTAGGGTTTTAAGAATACTTTTTTGTTTGCTTGCTTGCTGAGACAGATTCTCACCTATCCCTGACTGATCTTGAACTTGCTATGTAGCTGAGAATCTGGAAGTCTTGAGATCTTGAAGCCTTGCCTCCTCTCCCAAGCATACCCCACCCTTAGCTTCACGTTAGTGTTGTGAATTATAAAAACAGTAATGCTCGTTGTAGAGAATTAAAATAATTTAGAACTAGAGGAAGTCACTTGAAACAATTTGGTTTTATCTTCAAAGCCCTCGTATACCTATAAAATGCTTGTTGTTGCTGCTGCTGTTTTTTGGAGAGCAGCATTACATAGCAGTAGCTGTCGTGTGTCATGCAGCTCACTGTGCAGCTTGCCCCACCATACAGCACAGATGTCTTCCAAACATCTGTAACTCCAGTTCTAGGGCTGCAAAGCCCTCGTCTCGCTTCTGAAAGCACTAGACTCAAATGAACATACATGAAATACACTCAACATATACTCAGAGAATAAAAGGTCAGTTTTTAAAATATTGAGAGTTAGCTGGGCAGTGGTGGTGCATGACTGTAGTCTCAGCATTCCGGAGGCAGAGGCAGGTAGATCTCCATGAGTTCGAGGACAGCCTGGTCTGTATAGTGAGTTCCAGGACAGCCAGGGCTACACAGAGAACACCTGTCTCGAAAGAAGACAGGAAAATAAAAAGTAAGGAATAGAGGGAGGGAGGAAGGAAGTGGGGAGGGTGGGAGGGAGGAAGGAAGGAAGGAAGGAAGGGAGAGAGGGAGAGAGAGAGGGAGGGAGGGAGGGAGGGAGGGAGGGAGGGAGGGAGGAAGAGGGTTATTGAAATGGCTCAGAGGGTGAAAATCTGCTGACTCAGATTCCATCCCTGGAACCCACATAAAAAACACAAAGTGAAAGGAGAAGACTGTCTCCCCAAAGTTATCCTCTGCCACCTCCAGGGAGAGTGTGGCCCCTGTGTGCCTGAATTCACACACACATACACACGCCCCCCCCACACACACATACCACTAAACATGAATATATACATAAATAGAATTTAAACAATAGCTCTGAAGTTAGCTGAGGCCTGAGGATGCAAGAAAAGCTAGTATAAGTCAGTCCAGTTGCCAACGCCTGCCCTGGGGGATAGTCCACAACTTTAAGCCACAATAACTGCTTTGTTCCCCAAGCTGGTTTTGGTCAGGGTGTCTTATCACAGCAATAGAAGCCCAACCTAGAGGGTCTGCAGAGATATCTCAGCAGCTAACAGCATTTGTTCTTCCTCTAAAGGAGACGCCTGTGGGTTCAATGCCCAGCACCCACACGGCAGCCCACACCATCTGTAGATCCAGTCCCGGGGTATCCAACAGCTTCTTATTGTCTCAGTGAGCATCAGACACACAGGTGGGGAATAGACATACACGCAGGCAAAGCACCTATACACATACACATAGTTTAATTTTTAAAGAAGAAAATGAAATAATATATATGAAACCCTCTCATACCCGGCAGGCAGTAAGTACAGCATTCACTCACTATGATTTTACTTATCCCTTGGATATTAGACATTGAAATAGCAAACACTAATGCAAAAACTGTTACACACGCCTGTAATCCTAGCACTCTAGAGACTGAGGCAGAGAGATCCTAAGGTGGAGGTGAGCCATGATTACATGATGAGGCCTTATCCACAAAACTCTAAACACTAAAAGTAAATGTCAAAATCTAGTTAACAGATGAGCATGTTATGTACTTGTTTTTTTTTTTTTTTATTAGAGAATGTTACGTACTTGTAATCAGAGTACTTGGGAGGTAAAGACAGGAGGATCAATAATTTAAGACCATCCTTGGCTACATAGTGAGTGTAAGGCAAGCCTAAGCTACAGTAGATCCTGCCTCCAAAAAAAAAAAAAAAATCAACATTTTCTTCAAAAGGCTCTGTTTATTGTTTTGAATTTTTATTTGTTTTGGAGATATTTTATTTTTATTTAAGTGTACGTGTGTGTGTGTGTGTGTGTGTGTGTGTGTGTGTATGAATGTTTGTTGGGGGTAGACTGGGGATATATGCACATTCATTGAATGCAGTGCTCACAGCAGCCAGAAGAGGGCATCAATACCTAGGAGGTAGAGTTTTAGTAGGTTGTGAGTCACTTTACATAGATGCTGTGAATTAAATGTGGGTCCTCTGGGGACCGGGGGTGGGGGGCGTAGTACATACTCTTAACTGCTGAGCCATCTCTCTACTCCTTTAAAATATTTTAAGCATACATTAAAAATAACAGAATTGTTGCTGCACATGGTATAACATACCTTTAATCCCAGCACTTGGTGAGGAAGAGACTTGGTAGATCTCCAAAACCAGTTGGTCCACATAGTGAATTCCAGGCCAACCAGGACTGTGTAGAGAGACCCTGTTGCAAAATACAATACAATACAATACAATACAATACAATACAATACAATGGAAAAAGAAAAAACTACATTTTTTGTTTATTTGCTTGGACAAGGTCTCACTATATGTAGCCTTGGCTAGCCTGAAATTCACTTCGTAAACCAGGCAATCCTAGCACTTGGGAGGCAGAGGCAGGCAGATTTCTGAGTTTGAGGTCAGCCTGGTCTACAAAGTGAGTTCCAGGACAGCCAGGGCTATACAGAGAAACCCTGTCTCAAAAAAAAAAAAAAAAAAAAAAACAGGCTGTGTTCAAACTCATAGAGATCTGCTTGTCTCTGCCTCCCCAAGTTCTGGAATTCAAGGTATGTGTTGTTAAGCCCAGCAACTGAAGAAGTTTATTGTTTTCACAGTGTCTCACAAATTCCAGGCTGACCAAAGATGACCTTGAACTTCTGACCCTCCTGAGACCCTTCTGACCTGTCTGAGTTCAGAGATTATGTGTGGCACCATGCCCTGTGCCACATCCCTCTTGTTGGAAGAATGAAGGACAGACCCACAGACCCCCAGGCCCACATCCAGCGGAGCTGGGATCCAGTGGGCATCTGCTACTGCTACTGCCACAGACCTGAACCTCAGGGCAAGGTCCTTAGGGAGCAGTCTCAGGCTGCAAACATTTGGGAGTTCACAGCTGCAGTTGCTGTGTTTATACACACTGATCAATCATTAATAAGCACTCAGACTCCAGAGAAAAGCTTTGCCGGTTTCTCTTTATCCTGGGCCATGTGTCACACCCATGACAAAACGCACAGCCAGTCAAGGCTTCCCACATGCGGGCCTTCCTCCACTCTCCACAGCTCTGCAACTGAGCCGTTACAGAATGACTACCTAACATTTAAACAATGTGATAGTAAGTTATTCTCACAACTTCAGTCATCTCAAAACACAGTTCTTTAGACATGAGTATGCCCATACAATACGTCCACACATTGAGATAGTTTCCATGGTACCAAGTGCCACCCACATCTGTATTCTCATCAATTCAGGCACAACTGCCTGGGTGTTTGGGGGACAAAGATGGAGAGCGTTATGACACGGTGACATCACAGAGCAGACTCACAGCCACACAGAAAGCGCTACAGTTCAAGGAACAGGTCCCAGACTGTTTCTTGGCACGTTCAGGTACAACCTAAGAGTCTGGGACCTCACACTGACTTTCACCTCCCTCAGATCTCCCTGGTGAGATCCAAGTGGACAGACTCCTGGCCACCACCATGAGCTCACATGTCTGACCTCGGGAGAGCTGAGAACGTGTCAGGCACACAGGTGGCCTTCGGCGTAGCAGAGGCCATTTATGGAGTGTGTAGGATCTAGCCCTGAGGTGTGAGGCTGGAAAAAGCCAGTTTTGGCATCGGACTGACCCATAATGAGGACTAAACAGGATTCCAAAGCCATACATAAAACCCATGCAAGTTTATAAGCACCCAGGTAGCCTGGCCTCTGCTTTCTGCTATGCCTTGCCTTTAGCATACGGGCTAACAAACGTGCACACAGATGCCTGGCAGCTAAGCAAGGACTTCGGGAGGTCCCGGGTAGGAAAAACTCTTATGCTGTGGAAACATTCAATAAGGAGTCAGGCCAGGGCCCTACTTAAACCTAAAAGCTCGAAAGGGCCACATCTTTCCCTGTCACTCCTCAGACAGACACCTCGCCTTGTGGTGTGGCTTGTCACGGCCTCCCTAAGACACCCAAGAACTCTGCAGCGTGCAAAGCAGCTCAGGAGAGCTCATTAGTGTGTAATTGGGACATGATTAATGCACACACACCAGACTATGAACAGCTCGGCATCCTCAGGATGCAGTGGGACACCGGACATGGTCAGACACAAAGATGATGCTTCTAACGATGCTCAGAAATACCTTCCTTGGGGCTGGTGAGATGGCTCAGTGGTTAAGAGCACTGACTGTTCTTCCAAAGGTCCTGAGTTCAAATCCCACAACCACATGGTGACTCACAACCATCCGTAATGAAATCTGAGGCCCTCTTCTGGGGTGTCTGAAGACAGCTACAATGTACACACATTAAATAAATAAATAAATAAATAAATAAATAAATAAATTTTTAAAAAGAAAAAGAAATATCTTTCCTTGAAACTACTGCATGTCCTCACATTCTAGGAAATGCGTATGACTTCGCAGCACATTTGCGTGAACTGGAGGGGACATAGGGACATCTGTAGGGCCCTTGATGGAAAAGTAACTGTGCTTCCTATGAAAGAAGTATAAAAATGAAAATGGAGAGCACACTAAATGCTGGACTTATATGAAATTTTCCAAATAAAACATTTTCAAATTTTTAATGAGAAACCTGAGCTTGCTTTCATGAGCATAACTTTTAAAAAATTTATAACATATTTTATTCAACCTAATATATCCTACTATAATTTCAACACGTCATTTGTATAAAAGTCACTCATGGGATAGTTTACATTCTTGTTTTCTTACTGTTCTAGCCAGAGTCCTCTAGTGGTACAGAACTAAGGATATATATATATATATATATATATATATATATATATATATATATATATATATATGAATTTAATAAGTCAGCTTAAACAGTAACAACAGCAGGACCCCACCTGAGAAGTTACTCAGAGTTTGAGGCTGACAGCCTGAACAGTAGGGACAACGACCCCCCCCCCCCCAGTTACTCAGAACACAAGGCAGGGTGCCTCAGTAGTCCCGACCTGCCACCGGAAGCCCAGAAGGTTCCCGGAGAGCCACTGGGCTCTGGTCCATACAAAAGCTTGGGCAGCTGCTTCTGCTATGAGCAGAAGGGGCCAGTGAGAGCAGCAACAGGACAGGCAGATCAACTCCGTGGCAAGACAGGACAAGTGAGCTGGAGTGAGACCCAAACTTTTTATCAAATCAGCTACCTGAAAATGCCGTCCAGTGTGGCCTGGGCCTTCCCAGTCAGGGCAATGAGGAGAGTTCTTCCTGTGAGTCTCCTATGCAGGTGATTCTAATTTGTGGCAAGTGGACGTTAAAACCAACAAGTATATGTACTAAGTTAGACATCCAGGGTGTGTTTTATAGACAAAACACCTTGGTTTGGCCAGCTCAAGTGCTCAGAGAGAGGAAAGGGAGAGACAGACAGAGCGACAGAGAGAGAGAGAGAGAGAGAGAGAGAGAGAGAGAGAGAGAGAGAGAGATTGATTGATTGAGACTGTGTACTTGTGTGTGCTACCTGCATAGGGGTCCCTGGAGCTTGAGTTACAGGTCATTGGGAGCCACCTGATGTGAGAACTGGGGATCAGCCTTGTGCTTAATTGCTGAGCCATCTCTCCAACCCTAAACATCTTTAAAGTATTTCTTTTATATGCTTGAAATGGATATAAGTAATTACTTGTGAAGTTTTTTTTTTACTGATCATGTATTTAAGTTCTTAGTTATTGCCCGTCAATTTGAAATATTGCCCTAGTAGATTTTTAAAAAATTAAAGCCGGGCGTGGTGGCGCATGCCTTTAATCCCAGCACTTGGGAGGCAGAGGCAGGCGGATTTCTGAGTTCGAGGACAGCCTGGTCTACAGAGTGAGTTCCAGGACAGCCAGGGCTATACAGAGAAACCCTGTCTCGAAAAACCAAAAAAAAAAAAAAAAAAAAGACAGGGTTTCACTATGTAACCCTCCATGTCCTGGAACTCAGATATGCCTGCCTCCGCCTCCTGAGTGCTGGGATCAAAGGTATACATCACTGCCCTGCTTACATAGAAAACATTTTTTGAATGTTTTAATTATTATTATTATTATTATTATTATTATTCTATATTTATTTATTGGGTTTTTTTGAGACAGGGTTTCTCTGTATAGCCCCGGCTGTCCTGGAACTCACTTTGTACACCAGGCTGGCCTCGACTCAGAAATCCACCTGCCTCTGCCTCCCGAGTGCTGGGATTAAAGGTGTGTGCCACCACGCCCCCAGCTGTTTTTTGTTTTTTAAGAGAGGGACTCACTTTGTGGCTCTGGCTGGTCTAGAACTCTTGCCTTGTAGATAAGGCTGGCCTCAAACTTACAGGGAACTGTGCCCTGCATATTTCTCTCAGCTGAGCACTGGGATTAAAGGCTTGTGCTACCATGCCTGTGTTTTATTTTTTAAGTGTTTTATTTTTATTTATTTATTTATTTTTAAAGGTTTATTTATTTATTATATGTAAGTACACTGTAGCTGTCTTCAGGCACTCCAGAAGAGGGCATCAGATTTCGTTATGGATGGTTGTGAGCCACCATGTGGATGCTGGGATTTGTACTTGGGACTTTCGGAAGAGCAGTCGGTGCTCTTAACCACTGAGCCAACTCGCCAGCCCCAAGTGTTTTATTTTGTTTTGTTTTATTTTATGTTGTTTTGAGCAGAGTTTTGCTATATAACCCTGGTACTAGCCTAACACTTGCTATGTGGACTAGGCTGGCCTCAAACTTTCATCTCTGCCTTCTACATTCTGAAATGATGGGAGTGCATCACCAGACCTGGCTCCTCTTCTCCTTCTGGGTCACATTATTTTGTTTTTCTCACTTTATGGAAAGCACATGATACATGCCATTCTGTGTATAGCTTATTTTATGTAACATGATATCCTCCCTCTTCATTCACTTACTGAAAATGATATCATTTCATCTTTCTTCAGGGCCGAGTGGTACTCCATTGTGCTGTTGTCTCAGTCAGCATTCTGTAGATGTGAAGAGACACCCTGACCATGGCGACTGTTAAAGGAAAGTATTTAATTGGGGCTGGCTAGCTTATAGTGTCAGAAGTTCAGTCCACTCTCATCATGGTGGGAAGGAAGCACCGCAGCGGGCAGTCAGACATGGTGCTGGCAAAATTCTACATCTGATTTCACAGGCAGTAGTAGGAAGAGAGAGACAGAGAGACAGAGGCACACAGAGAGAGCCTCTGGGCCTGGATTGGGCTTCTGAAACCCCCAAAGCCCACCCCCAGTGACACACTTCCTCCAACAAGGCTATACCTCCTTAATCCTTCTCAAGTAGCACCATCCCCTAACAACTAAATATATGAACCTCTGAGAGCCATCTCTATTCAAACCACCACAGATACATACCGTATCTTCTTTAGCCGCCCATCAGCTGACGTGAACTGATTCCAAGGCTTGGCTGCTGTTTATAGTGCTGTACCAAACGTACGTGTGCCGGCACTTTTGTGTGCTCATTTCATAAATGCCCAAAGTGTTGCAGCGGGATCATGGGATAGATCTGTAGGTTGCTGTTGTGAGAAGGCTTTCTCTTTCAAAGTTTTCGTGTCTGTGTGTGGCTCTGTGTGAATAGCATATGTCACATGTGTATGGGTGCCTACAGAGGCCAAAAAGAGGACAGAAGGTCCCCTAGAGCTAGAGTTACAGACAGCTAATGAGCTGCCCAATATGGCTGCTGGGAACTGAACACAGGTCCTTAGCAAGAACAGTCCATGTTCTTAACCAGCAAGCCTTCTCTCCAGCCTCTCCTTGTAGTTTTTGAAGAATCCCCATATTGTTTTCAATAGTGGCTAGACTAACTTGTGGTCCCATCAACCCTGTAAGAGGGCTTCTCCTCCTCAGGTTGATACTTCCTGCCCTTACTAGAGCTCTCGCTCTCTCTCTCTCTCTCTCTCTCTCTCTCTCTCTCTCTCTTTCCTCCCCTCTACAATTTCCAGTTGAGCTTAAGCTGTGCCAACAATAGCTCTGGGTGATTCAAACTCAGAAGTCAGCTACAGGTCACCTTAGAGCCACCTTGAGAAGCTAGGAGTTTAGATCAGGGCCAAGAGCCAGAGGTAGAAACCTGCTCCTGAGATCTAAATGGCATCGAGGCATGTGAGCAGGTCATAGAAGGTGGGGGACAAGCTGATGGGGGTGGGGGTGGGGTGGAGAGACACCACCTGGTCTCTGGTCTCCTCTCAGCAGGCTTGACTTCAGGGAGCAATTCAGTACCTGTCAGCAGGTTCAGTTGCAGCCAGCAAAAATACTGCTTTCAGCAAGCTTGCGCACTTCCTTCTGGATTCCAGAACACAGAAACTAAAATGCTTAAATTGACACTGAATATGGGGACAGCTGAAGGGGGACTAGAACCCACAAACCTGAGGGGAAGAGAGCTTCATTCTGGGCCCCTTTAAACATCACGTTTAGAGAGAACCTGTGCTCAGTTGTCTCCGATGATGCCCTAGCCTTCCCAGGCAAACCAGGTCAAACCTGGCCCAGATGACTTTCAACAAGATGAACTGTTTGGGCAAGTTATTTAACTTCTGTAAAATAACTTTATTTCTTTTTCTGCCAAATGGGGACAATGCTTATCCTACAAGCCTGTGTTTTGGCATTTCCTCTGTGGTAAGGTATAACTGTAAATATATCATATTGGGCTGGGTAGGGCTCAATTGATACAGTCCGTTAAGATGCTGCTGCTGTGTGTTTGACACCCAGCACGTCATCCACTAGTTATAATAGTACAGGCTTCTAATCCCAGTACTACAGATGTCAAAGAAGAGGGATCAGCAGTTCAAGATCTGGGGCTAGAGATTGCCTAGTGTTTGAGAGTGTATACCTCACATAAAAACAAAATCAGAAGCCATAATATATAGGCAAAAGATAAAGGAAAAAACAAACAAACAAAAATACCAGACCAGGCAAAGCATTGTGAGCCAATAATAACAACAACAACAATAACAAGAAACAAAACCCAAAAAACTTCCAAACTATCAGTGAGTTCATTTTGTGTTGACATCTACTGCTGAGCATGGGGCTTGCCCTTAAGTTTGTATAGCCAATGATAGTCTGTTGGAGAAAGCTAAATTTTTCCTTTATGAGTAGTGTAGTAGCTATTCCTGGTTATCAACTTGACTATATCTGGAATGAACTACAGTGCAGAATTGGAAGGCTCACCAGTGATCCTAATCTGGAGACTGGAGGATATAAGTTGTATGTATGTATGTATGTATGTATGTATGTATTTTGGTTTTTTGAGACAGGGTTGTTTCTCTGTGTAGCCCTGGCTGTCCTGGTATCCTAGAACTCACTCTGAACTTCTGGATTAGGACCCCATCTATCTTAGACCTGTGCAATGCTCTTGCAGAGGTTTGGCTCCCAGGAAGTGAATGCCTGTACCAAGCTCACAACCACCTAGGACTCCAGTTCCTCAGGATTCAGCTCTCTGTTCTGGCCTCCAAGGACACCAGGCATGCGTGTAGTGAATACACACATGACATCAAAACACCCATACACATTATCTTAGTTAGGGTTTCCTTTGCTGTGAATTGACACCATGATCAAGACAACTCTCATAAAGGACAACATTTAATTAGGGCTGGTTTACAGGTTCAGAGGTTCAGTCCTGTATCATCATGGTGGAAAACATGGCAGCAACCAGACAGACACGGTGCTGGAGAAGGAGCTGAGTGTTCTACATCTTGATCCAATGTAGCATCCTTAAGCAGTAGTCTCAAAGCCCACCCGCACAATGACACACTTCCTCTAACAAAGCCACACCCACTCTAACAAGACCACACCTCCTATTAGTATCACTTCCCACCATGAACCAAGCATAATCAGTTTTTTTTGTTTTTTTTTTTTTTTTTTGGTTTTTCGAGACAGGGTTTCTCTGTATAGCTCTGGCTGTCCTGGAACTCACTTTGTAGACCAGGCTGGCCTCGAACTCAGAAATCCACCTGCCTCTGCCTCCCGAGTGCTGGGAATAAAGGTGTGCGCAACCACGCCCCGGCTCAGTTTTCTTTTTTTCTCCCCTTCTCTTCTCCCTCTTGCTCCGGACCCTCCTCACTCTAGCCCATAAGTTTTTGTTTGTTTGTTTGTTTCTCATTACAGATGGTTGTGAGCTAACATGTGGTTGCTCGGATTTGAACTCATGACCTCTGGAAAAGAAGTCAGTGCTCTTAACCGCTGAGTCATCTCACCAGCCTGAGTCAAGCATATTCAAACCACCACATATATAAAGGAAAAACAAACAAACAAACAAACAAAAACAGAGCCCGGCATGGTGGCGTTCTATGGAACCCTAGATAGCCTTGAACTCACTAAGTTGACGACCAGATTGGCCCTGAAATCCACCTGCTTCTGCCTCCTGAGTGCTGAGATTAAAGGCAGCACCCGAGCATAGTTAATACTCACCATTTCTGAGGGGGCCCACTGGTAAGCAATAGGATAAGCAACAAGAATGGTTGGTCCCTTGGGGTTTAAGTTCAAACTCTCGCTCAGCTCTTGCCATAGCTCCTGCCTGCCCCATTCATGGCTGCTGCTTATCCCTGTTGGCCTGGTGTAGAAATCTTGTCTTGAGAAGAGCTGCAAGCTTAAGAGACCTGATTCCTCAGAGATCTGCTTTCAAATGCCGGATGTCCGCACAGGGAGGAGGGAATCCACCACACTCAGGGCTTTCTAGCCAACTCAGCCAGGAGGTGAAAACTGCACAGGGTCAGATATCAAATGATCAGAGGGAGGTCATTTCTGTCTTCCCCTGTGAGTCAGAATGTGCAAGGTCACTGGCTGGCTTTTGTTCTGTTCTGTTTTGTTTTCTGCTTTAGTTTTGGTTTAATTAAAGCTGTGTGATGTATAAAATGAGCACTAAATTATACTAGAAAGTTATGGCCAGTTGCTTTCTTCATTCTTTCTCTGCCCAACAGGTTCTTCTGAGAAGGCACATGAGAGGCTGTCAATAAACAGTGTCTGCAAGCTGGATCTATGGATTTACTGTGTTTTAACCTTTGTTTGTTTGTTTGTTTGTTTGTTTATTGCTATGGATGAAAACCTGGATCCTCATATAAGCTGAGAAAATCTATCACCTAGATTCCCTCTGCCTTGGTTACAATTTTGTTGCAGTGAATAATTTTCTATTCACCATAACCAAAGCAACTTATAGAGGGAGAGTTTATTAGGGCTTACCTTTCCAGAGGGTGAGTTCTTGACCATCATTGGTGAGGAGCATGGCAGTAGGCAAGCAGGCAGGCAGAACACATTGCAAAAGTAGCTGAGAGCTTACATCTGACCTATGAGGACGAGTTCACTGTAAGTGGTGTGGGCTTTTGAAATCTCAACACCCCCCCAGTGACACGCCCCCTTCAACAAGGCCACACCTCCTAATCCTTCCCAAATAGTTCCACCAACTGGGGACTGAGCATTCAAACCTATGAGCCTGAGGGCCATTCTCATTCAGACCACACACTCTCCTAGCACTGGTACTTCAGCTTCATTGTTGACACAATTCCCTACCTGCCCAAGTTAACATTTATTTAGGTTTTCCATTTACTCTCATGTGCATCTATGCAGCACATCCATAAGCCTTGCAATCTAATACTCTCACCCAAGCGAATCAGAGAGTCTGCAATGTTTAGGGTTCCCCTCTGAGTGCAAAGACAATAATGTTAAGGATTGCAATAAAGTGACTATCAGTTATGAAAGTCAAGATCCCTGAAGATACAACAGATATTGAAAATATTATGAACCATTTCATATTTACTTGTCACGATATAGATGAACTGGACAGTCTCTGAGAAGATAAAACTTAAGAGATGGAGAAATAGAAAGTCCATATATATATTATCTACTAAAGAAATTGAAATCTTAGTTACAATTCTCTCCTTAAAGAAAATTCCAAGCCAAATGACTTTATTGCTGGGTTTTACCAAAGATTTAAGAAATGAATCCTGTGGGCTGGAAAGATGGCTCAGTGGTTAAGAGCACTTGCTTTTCCAGAGGTCCTGACTTCAAATCCCAGCAACCACATGTCGGCTCACAACCATCTGTAATGAGATTGGATACCCTCTTCTGGTGTGACTGAAGACAGCTAAAGTACACTTATGTACAATAATAAATAAATCTTTAAAATAGTAAAGTAAATAAATCTCAGGGTACTGGGGTGTTGTGTGAACCTGAAACCTGAGATCAAATCACAAAACCCACATAGCATGCATCTGTAATCCCAGTACCCCTATGGCAAGATGGGGGTACAGAGACAGGAGAGTCCCTTAGGAGCTTGTGGGGCAACTAGCCGGGTGTGTACAACTAAATGCATAAATGTTTTGCAACCTACTTTAAATAAGGATTCAACCTCTCCTTTAGCCTACCACGCACCAGAGGTAGTGGAAGAGAAAAGTTATTAGGATATGGGGGAAGGGGGAATGTTCAGAAATAGCTCAGAAGATCAGGGTGGAGCTCAGTCTTCTTTCTCAGCAGTTAAGTTCCGTAACAAACATCAGTTACACCCCAGCAGCTGCAGACCAGTCCTCTAGGCAGGCAGACCCCACACACAAACTGGCAGCTACAATCCAGTACTTACGGTAGGAAGACACCAGGCAGCTGTAGTTCAATCCTGAAGGAATTGTAAGACTCACCAACTGGCCTTAGAAGAGACTGCAGAAGTGGTGGGCTGCCACAGGAACCTCACGAGCAGTTCTTTGGCGAGTTTCTCTCTGGTGTCCCCACGGGTGGAGCTCAACAACGTCATGTAAGGTGACCCAATACATGCGTGGTTTTAGCGGAAGAATAGTGAGGTGGAGCAAACCAAATCAATGCTCAGTGCTCGTCTCCCACCGTCTGTGGGTCATAGTTATCCTCCTTCATCAAGGGTCCTTTCACGTGTCTGCTATCTCCAAACATCCTTTCACCTGTGTCTGCTTCGGGAAAACATTCTTTCCTGTGTCTGCTCCAGCAAAACATCCTTTCACCTGAGTGCCCCAGCAAAACATCATTTGACGTAACTAACGTTCCAAAGAAACCAGAAGTTTCCACTTCAACTCTGTTTCAGTCAAGGTGGAAGGTGAGAACTGACCCCAAGTCTGACTTCTGATCTTTACACCTGCAATGTGGCATGTGCATGCCTGTGTGCGCGAGTGCACACACACACACACACACACACACACACACACAAATAGAGAGAATGCCAAGTGTAAATAGGAAAACAAAACAAATATCCAAATTCCCAGGGCTGGAAAGATGGCTCTGCAGTTAAAAGCACTTACGGCTCTTCCTGGAGACATGAGTTTGGTTCCTGGTGCCTAAGTGGTTCACAACTACCTGCAACTCCAGTTCCAGAAGATATGATGACTTCTCTAGCCTGTGTGTCCACACACACACACACACACACACACACACACACACACACACACATATACAGAGGGGGGGGGGAGCAAGCAGAGTACATGCATACTGCTCTTGTAGAGGAGCAGTGTTCAGTTTCCAGCACTCACACCAGGCAGCTCATAAATTCCTGTAACTCCAGCCCCAGGGCATCCATCCTACAACCCTTCCTGGACTTCAAGGACATCTGCATTTACATATGCGAGCGAGGAACACACACACTTAAAAATAAAATAATTTTTTAATTAATGATAAATATTCCTAATTCTTACAAAGACAAAAAAAAAATTTGTGTTGTTTTTCAAGACAGGGTTTCTCTGTTGTCCTGGCTGTCCTGGAACTCATTCTGTTCACCAGGCTGGCCTCGCTTGAATTCACAGTGATCCATCTGCCTCCTGCCTCCTGCCTCCTGCCTCCTGCCTCCTGCCTCCTGCCTCCTGCCTCCTGCCTCCTGCCTCCTGCCTCCTGCCTCCTGCCTCCTGCCTCCTGCCTCCTGCCTCCTGCCTCCTGCCTCCTGCCTCCTGCCTCCGCTGCATATGAGTACACTGTAACTGTCTTCAGACACAACAGAAGAGGGCATCGGATCCCATTACAGACGGTTGTGAGCCACTATGTGGATGCTGGGAACTGAACTCAGGACTCCTGGAAGAGCCATCAGCACTCTTAACTGCTAAGCCATCTCTCCAGCCCCAAATTTTTTTTAAAAAATGTGTCTATTTCCTGTGTCTGTGTGAATGCATGCCATGAATGTGCTGGTGACCTCAGAGGCCAGAAGAAGGTGTTGAAAGCCCTCAGAGCTGGTGTTAAGGGCAGTTTAGAGGTGCCAAATATAGTTGCTAGGAGCTGAACTCTGTAAGAGTGGCAAGTGCTCTCAACTGCTGAAGTATTTCTCCAGATCATTTATTTTCTATATATGACTGTCTGTATGTATGTATATGTACCACATACATGTCTGCTACCCTTAGTGGCCAGTGGAGAGAGTCAGATCCCCCTAGAACTAGAATTACAGGCGGGAGTGAGCCATCATGTGTGTGCTGGGAATTGACTGACCCCGGATTCTCTACAGGAACAAGTATTGAGCTGTCTCCCCTACCTGAGGGGTGTGTGTGTGTGTGTGTGTGTGTGTGTGTGTACACGCGTGTTATTTTGTTTTGCTTTTAGAGACAGGGTCTCCCTACAAAGCTCTGGCTCTCCTAGAGCTCTCAGTGTAGTCCAGACTAGCCTTGAACTCACAGAGATCTGAGTGCTGGGTTTAAAGCCATACATCACCACACCCAACCTCAACCCCAGAATTTTATTATAGCAGGAACACTAACAGCTTGAACTGAGAGACACGGTGAATGGGAAGAAGCCCAACGGACCCCCAAAGATTTACTGCCAAGAAACAGATGGAATGACACTGTTGTAACTATTAGATGCATTTCTGAAAACGGGGAAACACTAAAACTAAAACCAGAGGGCTTGTGACTAAGAGGAAATGGAGCCCGAGGCCAGAGGGTGGGGCCTGGAGCAGGACAGGAAGTACTTCAGCCTGGAAACAACTTTGTAGGAGTAGAGCTAGAATCTGAAAGTAGTGAAGGAATCCTTTCTCCTTCCTCCTCGCCTCTAAGCCCCACCCCCTGCCTCTAGGCCCCACCCCCTTCTCAGCAACCTTTCCGTAGCCTAGGCCAGCCTCCCACTCAGTATTTACTTGACTGACAATGACTTTGATCTTTTGATTACTTTGCCTCCACCTCTGGAGTGCTGGAATTTCAAACATTGCCACCATGCCTACTTTATGCCGTCATAGGAATGGATCACAGGGCGTTGGGTTGTAGCCCAGGCTGACCTTGACCTCCAAAACAATCATTTTTCCTCAATTTTCCAAGTGCTGAGATTACAGACACGCACAGCTACACACAGGTTCTGACTGTATTTTTCTAAAGTGAAAATTCATGATAACTAAAAAGCTGAGGGCAGGCACATACCTGTTTTCCCATCACACGGGAGATGGGGACAGAGGGACACAGGAGTCTTGCCTGGTAGTGAGTTTATAGCTTAGAATATATAAGACTCTGTCAAGAAAGACACTAAGGATGGGGACGTGGGGAGAGAGAAGAGAAAGATCAAGGCAAACTGAATGATACAGAATCTGACATTGGAACCATCCCAGGAGTGTCCACGTGGCAGTTGGGATGGAGCCGGGAAATGTCCAGTAGAGCTGTCATATACCATTCCCTTGGAGTACCACCTGATCCTCCGATGGAAACTGCATCCTCTGTTCTGTTAACCTGTTTGGTGAAAACAGCTGTGAGCTAGCGTCAAAATCTAAGCAATTCTAAGACAGCTTGTCGTTGCAGGGGTAATGTTCATAGGGGTTTTGGTTTGGTTTCAATTTTTGCCTCCTTATCATCATTGGGGCAGAATTTTTCTGGCAGTACATTCAGCAGCTCAATGGAAAAGATGCTATGGATGTCAGTGAGGAGAAATGACTTCAGATCCAGTGTCATGTCCTTGTGAACTTCACATGCTGGTTTACTCTTTTTTTGTTTGTTTGTTTGGGGTGGTTTTGGTTTTGGTTTTGGTTTTGGTTTTTCGAGACAGGGTTTCTCTGTATAGGCCTGGCTGTCCTGGAACTTACTTTGTAGACCAGGCTGGCCTCGAACTCAGAAATCTGCCTGCCTCTGCCTCCCAAGTGCTGGGATTAAAGGCGTGCGCCACCACCGCCCGGCCCTCTTTTTTTTTTTTTTTTTTTTTAAGATTTATTCATTTATTATATATAAGTACACTGTAGCTGTCTTCAGACATACCAGAAGAGGACATCAGATCTCATTACAGATGGTTGTGAGCCACCATGTGGTTGCTGGGGTTTGAAGTCAGGGTCTCTGGAAGAGCAGTCAGTGCTCTTAACGGCTGAGCCATCTCTCCAGCCCCTGGTTTATTCTTTTGTATCAGAGACCTTTGTGAACTGACAAGGCCTTCTCTGGTTGCTATGGAGCCTCTACAAGCATACTGTTGCCTTCTCCAGCTTTGTACATTTTCAGTCTGTTGTTGAGTAGTGGTTTCCTCTGAAGTGAAACAGTCCCTCCTGGAGCCAGGAGAAAGGAAATTTATAAGACTCAGGAAGTAAACACAATTTACAAGTCTTAGAAAGCTCCTGAAACATCCACCCCCAACACATCCACCCACACCCAAAGTTGTATAAGCACTAACAATTGCTTGGGAGAAGAGCCTACTGTGGGACTACCTTCAGGTTGTGAGCTGTCACTCACGCAGGGGTGGGCATTTTGGAGGTACAGCTGCCTTTGAGTCATCCATCCTGCTCCAGGTAAACTGTCACCCACACCCCTGGGAATCCATAATCTCATTGCTTCATTCGGCTAGACTCTGGAGGAACAGACAATTGTTCTAGTCTCCCCAGAGTCACACAGTTCTACTTTCTCAAAAGAACTTGGTAAGATTTAGTACCTTCCTTGTGAGACCATTACTTTCTTGGGTGTATTTTAAGGCGATAGCTGTAGGTAAAAGCCAGAGTCTGAGCTAGGAATTATTTTACCGTAGCTAGGTCCACAGTAGGTGCCTACTAAGTGTTTCCCAGGTAACAATAACATGAAAACAGTACAACTATTCCTCAATGTGCACAGGGATCTTGTTCCAGGATCTCCCATGAATCCTAAACTCTACAAATGCTCTCAAATTCCTTTTAGAAAATGGTTCAAATTGGTTATACGACCTCCCATATTCCTCCCTCCATACACTTCGAATCATCACTAGATTACTTACTGTTTGAATGAGATGTGGAGGTGGGCTCTGAGCGGTCGAAGCCTCTGGCTACCCCCACTGTGCTTTCTCTGCCTCCAGGTTGTAGCTTGAGGTGTGAATTCTCTGGTCTCAGCTCTCGATCCAGTCACCAGGCCTGCCATGCTTCCCCCCACCGTGGTGTTGATGGAGTCTCTTCTTTTAAAAAGATGTATTAGTTTTCAGCACTCGGGAGGCAGAGGCAGGCGGATTTCTGAGTTCAAGGCCAGCCTGGTCTACAAAGTGAGTTCCAGGACTATACAGAGAAACCCTGTCTCGAAATACCAAAAAAAAAAAAAAAAAAAAAAAAAGATGTATTAGTTTTATTCTGTGTTTTGACTTCATGTGTGTAACTGCACTGTGTGCGGGCAGTGCCTGAGGAAGGAAGAATAGGGCCTCAGATGGTCTGAACCTGGAGTTACAGAGAGTTGAGAGTCAACGTGTAGGTAGGTGTTGGGAGCTAAATCCAGGTCCTCTGTGTGCTCTGAACTGCTGAGCCATCTCTCCAACTCTAGGGATGAGCTGTTGGCTCTCTGGAACCAGAAGCCCAAATATACCTTTCCTTCTGTAAGTTGCCTGGGTTATAATATTTTATTACAACAGAAAAGTACCATGTACAATCCCTAATACAAGGTTAATGCTGTAGAGAGTAGTTAGACTGTATATTTTGGACAATAATGAGCCAGAAAAGTACATATGTTCAGTACAGATGCAAATTTTATTTTTTCTGCATAGTTTGATCCACAGTTGATTGAATCCAAGGAGGAAAAAGCCAGAGATACAGAGGTGGACCAGACTCCTTTCTGCCCTGTAGGAAAAGCCTGTGCATGCCATCCATGAATGAAACTCATCTCTACAGTGAGTTCGTTCCCGAGGTGAAGGGAGACTCTGGCCAGGATTTTTGGCACCCAGTCTCAAAAGTACAAAACTACTTGTTGGGAGTGAGGTGGATCCTACTTGAACCAGGAGACCAAGAGTTCAGATCACTGTACCTTCAAAGCACAGTAAAGACACTATGTGTCCTTTTATTCTTTTGTGTTTTTGTTTGTTTGTTTAAGTTGGGTTTTTCTGCCTTTTTTTTTTTTTTTTTTGAGACAAGGTTTCTTTGTGCAACAGAACTAGCTCTGTAGACCAGGCTGGCCTCACAGAGATACTTCCAGGGCTGGGATGAAAAACTTGCAACAACAGGCCCTTGTTTGGCTTTTTATATAGTTTACTGTGTATCCATGGTCAGGCCATAGTGCATGTGTAGAGTCAAAGGACAGCCCCCAGGAACACAGATCCTGTCCTTCTAGCTTGTGGGCTCTGAGGATCTGGTCCTCAGGTTTGGTGGCAAACACCTTCACCTGCCGAGCCATCTCACAAGCCATCTATGAAGTGTTAATGAAGCTATCGAGTAACATCAAAGAGAGACAGCTTGGTGTTATATTCCCACTAAGATAGACACACAGCACCAAGGGAGTAATCTTGCTCCACCCAGATCTTTGAACAAAAATCAAATCAAGTCTGTAGACCTAAAAGAGATGCAATCAGCAAAATCCCAATTATGTGATGCTCTCCAGTGCCACTTGTCAGTTTCTCCAGCGACAAAAAGACTTTTACAGAAATACAAGATAGAGGAAACTACATGAAAAGAGATGAGAGATTTGAAAGGAAGCCCAGCCCATCAAAATACACAGACCTAGTCTGCATCAGGAATTCAAAATAAGTAATAATAAGGGGTAAATGGACACTTGGTGTTTGTTCTTTATTAAATGTATTTTATTTTATGTATGTTTTAGGGTTTTACTGCTATGAATAGACACCATGACCAAAGCAAGTCTTACAAGGACACATTTAATTAAGGCAGCTTACAGGTTCAGATGTTCAGCCCATTATCATCAAGGCAGGAGCATGGCAGCATCCAGGCAGGAGGAGCTAAGGGTTCTACATCTTCATCTGAAGGCTGCTAGCAGAATACTCACTTCCTGGCAGCTAGGATGAGGTTCTTATACCCCACACCCACAGTGACACACCTACTCCAATAATGCCACACCTCCTAATAGTGCCACTCAACCATCACAATGTGTATGAGTATTTTGTCTGTGTGTATGTCTGTATACCATGTATGTACCCCGTGCCCGGGGAGGCCAGAAAAGGGTGCTCTTAAGCACTGAACCATCTTTGCAACCCCTTGATATTTGTGTATTTGTGCTCTCTCTCTCTCTCTCTCTCTCTGCGTGTGTGTGTGTGTGTGTGTGTGTGTGTGTGTGTGTGTGTGTTGTGTTCGGTGGACAATTTGCAGGAGTTGGCTGTCTCCCTCTAAAATGTGGATCCAGGGATTTGAACTTGAGTCATCACCAGGCTTGGTAGCAAATGCTTTTATTCTCTGAGCCACCTCACTGCTCCTTGAGATTTGTTACTAGGAAACTTTCTGTTATTATTGTTGTTCATTCATTCATTCATTCATCCATTCATTCATCTCCACTGCTTTAGAGCAAGCCCCAAAGATCACATTACCCCAGGATTTCATCTTTTTGTCCTTTCTTCTCCTCTGGTTCTCTGTCCTGTCCTGTGTGTCCTGATGTAGTGCCCTCCACGGGAATTGAATAAGGATCTGCTGTGATCAACCCTACTAAGTTTTGTTTTGTCCTGAGGTTTTAGACAGGGTCTGACTGTATATTCCTAGTTGACATAGAGACACAGAGTTCTCTATGTATACCAGGCTGCCTGTCTCTTCTTTCTGAATAATGAGCTCAAAATCATACCTTAAGTGGGACATGGTAGCGCATGTCTTTAATCCCAGCACTTGGGAGGCATGGGCAGGCAGATCTCTGTGAGTTCAAGGGCAGGCTGGTCTACATGGGGAGTTCCTCAGCAACCTCATTTTAATGAAAAGTCACAGATTTTTTTTTTAATTTAATTTTATGTTGATGGGTGTTTTACCTCTCTCTCTCTCTCTCTCTCTCTCTCTCTCTCTCTCTCTCTCTCTCTCTGTGTGTGTGTGTGTGTGTGTGAGTGTACACCTCTTGTGTATCTGGTGCTGTTGGAGGCCAGAAAATACCAGATTCCCTAGAACTGGAATTACAAATGATTACAAGCTTCCATGTGGGTGCTGGGAATCAAATGTGGGTTCTCTGGAATAGTGGCTAGTGTTCTTAACTACTGAAATCTCTCTCCAGCCCTATTTTAACATTGTTTGTTTGAGGCAGGGTCTTACAATGTTGCCTGACTAGAATGTACTATGTAGACTAGGTTGACCTTGAAACTCATAGAGATCTGCCTGCCCCTGCCTCTTAGGGTGTGTATAACCACATTTACTGGTCAGGGTTCTCTAGAGTCACAGAACAGGGTTCTCTAGAGTCATATGTATATATATATATGGAATGACTTACAGACTGCAGTCCAGCTAACCCATCAATAGCTAGCTGTGAGTGTAAAGTCCAAGAATCCAGTAGTTGTTCAGACCTACAGAGCTGGAAGTCTCAGCTGGTCTTCGGTACGTGCTGGAATCCTGAAGAAGTAGGCTCCAATGCAGTGAAGGAATGGATGTGCTATCCAGGCAAGGGCAAGCAGGCAAAGAGCAGAAGCTTCCCTTTCCATGTCCTGACGTAGGCTTCCAGTGTCTTCCAGCCTCCGTATCTGCATTAAAGATGTATGTCTTTTCACCTCAAATTAAAAGTCTGTGTTTTCCGACCTTAAGATCCAGATCAAAGCCGGGCGTGGTGGCGCACGCCTTTGATCCCAGCACTCAGGAGGCAGAGGCAGGCGGATCTCTGAGTTCGAGGCCAGCCTGGTCTACAAAGTGAGTTCCAGGACAGCCAGAGCTATACAGAGAAACCCTGTCTCGAAAAACCCAAAAAAAAAAAAAAAAAAAAAAAAAAGGTTGTCTGCCATTATGCCTGGATCTTTTCTTTTCTTTTCTTTTCTTTTTTTTTTTTTACTTTTGTGTCGCCCTGGCTGTCCTGGAACTCACTTTGTAGACCAGGCTGGCCTCGAACTCAAAAATCCGCCTGCCTCTGCCTCCTGAGTTCTGGGAT
The DNA here is from genome assembly GCA_902729485.2 of Mus minutoides. Lineage (NCBI taxonomy): Eukaryota > Metazoa > Chordata > Mammalia > Rodentia > Muridae > Mus > Mus minutoides. Next base: position 1,681,869 of record LR749520.1, read on the forward strand.
TAAAGGCGTGTGCCACCATGCCCTGCTTTTCTTTTCCTTTCCTTCCCTTTCCTTTCCTTTCCTTTCCTTTCCTTTCCTTCCCTTCCCTTCCCTTCCCTTCCCTTTCCTTTCCTTTCCTTTTTTTTCTTTTCCTTTCCTCTCTTTTCTTTTCTTTCTTTTTTAAAAGAAGATGATGTTTAAAATGAAAGAAAATAATGATAATAATAAATATTATCATTTATATCTGTTTATAATAAATTATTCTAACCTTTCCTTTTCTCCTTTTGAAGGTTTGGTGTTTTTTTGAGAAAAGGTGAGACTCTTTGAGGATGGCCTGATTCTCCCAAGTGCTGGGATTACAGACAAGTACCTTTATGCCAGGTTTGTGAAGTGCTGGGAATCGAACCCAGATCCTCACACATGCTAAGCAAACACTCTATCAACAAAGTCTCTATAACCCTGAAAGATGTTTAAGTGAATTAAGGTCTGAGAAGTTTAATGGCACAGAAAGAGTTCAAGTCCAGGAGCAGACACCCTGTGGTCACTTTACCTTGTAAACAGCAGGCTGGTTCAGGTTGCCCACCCTGTAATCAGCACTTAGGAGGCAGACACAGGAAGTCGAGGTGGTTAATGTCATAGTGAGCTTCACAAAGAGTTTGATACCATCCTGGTCTGCATGAGACCCTGTGGTTGCTCTCCCTCACAACTAACCCCACAAAATGTTGGATGCAGTGGGTATCTTCTTGTTAAAAATATAACCATTTGGAGTTGGAGAGATGGCTCAGAGGTTAAGAACACTAGCTGCTTTTCCAGAGGTCTTGAGTTCAATTCCCAGCTACCACATGGTGGTTAACAACTATCTATAGAGCTGGGTAGTGGTGGCTCACGCCTTTAATCCCAGCACTTGGGAGGCAGAGGCAGGCAGATTTCTGAGTTCGAGGCCAGCCTGTTCTACACAGTGAGTTCCAGGACAGCCAGGGCTACACAGAGAATCTGTCTCGAAAAACCAAAAAAAAAACAAAAACAAAAAACAAACAAACACCTATCTATAATGGAATCCAATGCCCTCTTCTGTTGTGTCTGATAGGTACAATGTACTCATATACATAAACTAAATAAATAAATATTCTTTAAAAGATAGATAGAACCAGGCAGTGGTGGCACATGCCTTTAATCCCAGCACTTGGGAGGCAGAGGCAGGCAGATTTCTGAGTTCAGGGCCAGCTTGGTCTACAGAGAGTTCCAGGACAGCCAGGGCTACACAAAGAAACCCTGTCTCAAAAAACAAAAACAAAAACAAAAACAAAAACAAAAGATAGATAGATAGATAGATAGATAGATAGATAGTCATCAGGCCAATTGGCCATTGCTTTGCACCACAGTGCAGACATTCTGTGTGGATGGTAGATCTAAACATGTCACCTTGAGGAACCAATATAGGACACAGTTATCATTCTGAATAGGCAGAGATCCCTTTAACAGGAAATACAGAGTGTTTGTGGGCATCACTTTGCCCTGTGACCTCAGCTGTCTCATAGGTCAAAGGAGAATTGAGAATTTTCAGTTTGTTCATTTTTTTGCTTTTTCTTTATTCTATCATGGCAGTCCCTGCAGGGCTTCAGCTAAAAAGAAAACTTTTTTTTCCAATTTTTATTAGATATTTTCTTCATTTACATTTCAAATGCTATCCCAAAAGTCCTCTATACCCTTCCCCCATCTCCTGCCCTGCTCCCCTACCCACCCACTCCCACATCTTGACCCTGGCATTCCCCTGTACTGGGGCATATAAAGTTTGCAAGACCAAGGGGCCTCTCTTCCCAATAATGGCCGACTAGGCCATCTTCTGTTACATATGCAGCTAGAGACACGAGCTCTGGGGGTACCGGTTAGTTCATATTGTTCTTCCACCTATAGGGTTGGAGACCCCTTCAGCTCCTTGGGTACTTTCTCTATCTCCTCCCTTGAGAACCCTGTGTTCCATCTAATAGCTGACTGTGAGCATCCACTTCTGTGTTTGCCAGGCACTGGAATAGCCTCACACGAGACAGCTATATCAGGGCCCATTCAGCAAAATCTTGCTGGCGTGTGCAATAGTATCTGCGTTTGGTGGCTGATTATGGGATGGATCCCCGACTGCAGCAGTCGCTGGTTAGTCCATCCTTTTGTCTCAGCTCCACACTTGGTCTCTGTAACTCCTTCAATGTGTGCTTTGTTAAAAGGAAACTTTTTTAGTGTGGGTCATGACTTTGAGTTCCAGAACTACCACCATTTCCACCATCTCTGCTACCACTGCCACTGTGAATCACTGCCAACACCACCACCACCACCTTCACCATCACCTCCACCACCACCACCTTCACCTCCACCTCCATCACCTCCACCACCTCCACCACCTCCACCACCTTCACCTCCA